>VVHJ01024938.1:16987-62918 GCA_015107715.1 Tylochromis polylepis
GATGGCCGCCCCTCCCTGAGCCTGGTTCTGCCGGAGGTTTCTTCTTGTTAAAAGGGAGTTTTTCCTTCCCACTGTCGCCAAGCTTGCTCATAGGGGGTCATCTGCTTGTTTCTCTGTAATGTTGTTGGCTATTTAGCTTACAATATAAATGTATTCCTATTGAAATATGTCAGTTGGGACATCAAGCTCACTGTCAGGTAAAAATACAGTGAACATTAACTAAGATATTTTTCACGATTATCTAATTTTTTTTATTTGAGACCCAAGTCAGTGTGAACACAATGAGTTAAAAGTGTAACTAATGAAATCGCAGCACACAGAGCACAGCCGTCCGTATGACAGCGGGTCATTAAAACCGTGTAAGGAAGAAAAGCAACTGTTGCTGATTTACAGCAGCAACAACAACAACAACAACAACAATAATAATAATAAGAGTAAAGCTGTAGCGTTACCACCGCTTTGGTTAAAAAATGCTGAACTGAATCTGTTGAAAGCTGAAAAACTATGACTGCTACACTGCTACGAAAAAAGAAATCTTAAACTATGTTTTGGTCTAAACTGTTTTTCGGGCATGAATGGTGGGTTCAGAGTAAACTGAGGGCTGCTGCCTGACGAAGATGAATGACTGGAAGGATTGAACATGTATTTTTCCACCAAGAAATAGTTAAATAAGAAAACACATGTGAAAGAGCTTGGAGTTTGGCTGATAAAAGCGTAGACTGATTGATGTTGTTTTACGCAGCAGCTGTAAATCAGTCATATCTGTAAAAGAGAAAAAATAGAAGGAGGAAATAATCCTCGATCTCCGGAGACTCTGTTTACAAAAAGGTGTCTGCCGCCCAACGATATGTGACACGTTCATTCAGGTGGAAGGTCGGCGTTATTTAAAGCCTTTATGTCACGCACACTTGATGGATTACCGACACGAGGCCTTAAACTGTCAGCAGCGGCTGAGCTCTGGGTGCCACGGCGACGGATCACAACATCCACATAACCCCACACCGATCTGATTCAACGCTCTTTGTATTCCTGCTGTCATTCAGACATCAACCTCAGCTGTCTGCAGCGCCCCCTGCAGTCTGTTTACATGTGACACAAGAGGCTCCATGAAAACTTCACCCACCAAATAAAGACGACACAGACTCACTCACTGTGTTTTGCTAATGTCCAGCATATTCCGCTCAGTACAAGTGTAGCAGGTTGCTTTTTTATCGTATTGGTCTGCTGAGTCTATATAGGTTTTATATCCCAGTGATCACTACACTCAGAGTTGTTCATTTGCACAGAGGCTTTAAAATGCACAAATAAATTATAAATTGATCTTGTGTAATTTGTTTCTACTTTTAGTTGAAACTTGTTGTCCTCGTGGTTCTGTGACGTTTACCAGAGAAAGTACTGAGCAATAAAAAGTGATGTGAGCTCGAAGTCAGACAGAGAACAGGTGTCACAGGTGTTCAGACAGGGGTTGGACAGCTTTTAAAAGGGTACAGCGCTGCCTGCTGGTTGGATAACTTACTATTTAAAGGTTGATGAGAATATGCACGATACATATGATCATGCTAACTGTTGTGAACAGACATGCTAGTACATGCTAAGTAATAAAAATCAGTTGTGCTTCACTGTACGCTTTCCTCACACTATAAACTTTTAATATGAGCAGTAGAGTGGGCTCTGTGTGTGTGTGTATGTCATCACATAAAAGCTTCTAGGACAGGTTAGGATTGGATTAGTGTCACATATGTTGCATTAGAAAAGTTCAGGGTTAATGCTGGGTGAAGTTTGGGTTAGAATTCACTGAGAAATAGGTCAGAGTCAGGTTAGGGCTGGGACAGGGCTGCAGTGAGTTCAGACTCAGACCTGTTACAAACTCCTCAGCTGCAGGAATGAAAATAAAGCTTCCTGATCAGACTGAACTCGTAGCAGAGCTCTCGTGGTGTAAATATCAAATGAGACTAATTTCAAACTCAAACCCTTCCTGTGTTCCTGCTCCACACAACCAGCTGCTCCAAACTAAGCAGTTGTAAATGAGGGCAGACAGGCCCCTCTTTCTCATGGATGTGGCCGTGCATAATGAATCTCACCATTATGAAGATAAAGTTATTGCAAATATGGTGGGTGCTCATCAGTGGTGGAGATGATGTGAGTTTGTGAGCTTCATGAAAACTAAACTAAAAATCAAAGAGTTTAAACACCAACAGGCTTTAACTGCCTCTCCAGACCAGGTGTGCCAATCAGCTGACTGACTGCTCAGCATTGCAATGCTACATTCAAGGACACCTAGAAAAACAGAGCTGTTAACCAAAGGCTATGCATTATCTCACTGCACACCAAGTTCAAATCAAATCATTCACCGTTTGGATTACTCTGCCTATGCAGCTGAAGAGAGAAGACAGCGTTTTACACAATAACACGTCACCTGCACTGATGAGACATCAGGTTCACACCTAATTATCTGAAACTTGATTTGAAGGCTGATGCCTTTGAAATTTTGCTAGTTTTCTCTCTGTGATATTGATTATGATTTGATTCCTCAGCACTTACTCTTCCTGGATAACAGCCAATTTTTAGTGGTGGCTGTGTGGAAAATGTGCAGCCATGCTTAAAGATGCCAGCTGATAATACCTTGCAGAATCTGCTGGGGTGAAGTGAAGCTCAACAAAACACAGGGAGCAGTTTCAGTGGATTCATTTATGAATTCCATGCAGTCCACAGCTGGTTCAGCCACCGCTCTTCATGCTCCAGCTCACCGGCTGCTCGCTTGTCCTGGTTCCACTCATCACTTCCTGTCTGGAGAAACTTTTTTTTAAAAATTTCCCACCAGTGTCCTGAGATCAGTGTGGGCCAGGCTGCAGGTCTTTGTAATGTCCTGGGCCCTGGGTGTTAAATCTCAGGGGGCCACAGCCTATCACAATGCAGCACAATTAATTTGGCTATTTAAAGTTTTTCATAATCATAATGATATTGTAACCTGGGTTTGTTGACATTCAATGGGTTATTCAGGTTATTCCACATAACCTCAGACCTCGAAATCAGCTGATTTTTACTTTGCAATAACCTGAACGTGCTTAACAAAGCCATTAAAAATGTGTACCACAGATATTTTCAGAGGTACTGGAGATATTCACAGTTTATGTTTTTGCATTTTTGGTGTTCCAAATCTACTGTCAGTGTTCACTAAAGAGCCACAGTGTCAGTGATGTGAGGATGGGGGTGTTTTTGTGGCTGGTCATATTGCATGTATTTTTTTAGGATTTCTTTTGGGAGCAGATTGTTTAAATTAGTCATACAAACATGATTTACTGCAAAGGCATCAAATCTAAAGCTAGCCCCACATACTTTTAGCCCTCAGTAACTGAACTGAACTTAATGAGACATAAAGTTCATTTTTTAATGTTTGGTGGATTTGAAACCAAGGACACGTTACAAAAAAAGATAACTAGATCCAATATTCAGTTGAAATCAGACTGATAAACAGACAAAGTAAAGTTTTGTCACAGAACTGTGAAATGGTGACATACACGCCAGTGTCCTGTTGTTAGTTGTTCTCGTTACCTGAGGATGAATCTTGTCTCCTGTCCTGTGAGTTTTGTCCAGAGAAGAGCTTGACCTACAGCATCAGTGTCTAACAGAGGAGTTCACCTTCAGATCAAGGATCTATTGTCCTCCTTCAGCGGCCTCTTATCTGAAGCACCGCACTGCTTCCAAACACAAACACCTGCATTACACCTGGACTTACACTCTGTTATCCCACTAACCTGTGCTGCTCTTTGTGTTGGTGATCACTCACGTGAATTTTCTGTGTTGTAGTTTATAAAAATGTGCATTGTCAGCAGATGACCTGCCGAGCTTTCTACTCACATCAGCGCATTCTGTGATTTTGTCATCACAACTTTGTAAATCAAACTCTTCAATGCTGTAAAAAACTGGCATTTTAGGTGATTTTATAAAAACATGTAATAAGTGCAGCTTTTGTCACTGTCAGAATAACTGATGAAGAAAACAAAGGGGTCCAGGATTGAACCCTGTGGGACGCCACATGCTTAGTAAGGATTAGTATGATGGAAATACTCTGATTTTGGGTCACTTGTTGTTAAAGGCAGTTCAAAACTGCAACCAAATCAATTTTATGCCCACTCCAATCTGTGTTTTGTTCTGTGACTCTGAGCGTGGTGGATCTATCACTGCAGCATTTTAACATCAGTGACGGAGAGCAGCAGAAACCAGCATTGGTACCCTGGATGTTTAATGTGTTTTCTTCAAGTGCATTCTGGGTAAACTTTGAAGACTCATATCAGCATGTGGGAAAGGTGGCTGATCACTTAAGTGATCATGTAAGTGATCACAGGTCTACTTTTCTCTTCTATTTAGAGACTAGTATCATCTGCTAAAAGTGAAAAAATGCTGGACAAAGAAAGGTGACTTAAACAGAGCCAAATCTCGAGGTTTTCATGGCCTGAAACTCTGAAAATATTCATAGTATGAAGGTAAAGTTTTGCATGGATTCATCGATGTGATCTTACCCTTCAAAATATTTCCAGCAGTGTGCAGTAAATGTCAGGCAAAATACATTGTGTCAGATTTGTTATTTCGCTCCTCACAATACAGAATTTTATCTAATTAAGAAACGTTTATTCACTAACTTCACCTTGTCTTTCATGCTTACTGTGAATCCTGCAGTTTGATTGTTGGACTCTTTTTAAGAACATATTTAAAACTGCTTCATTGTTAGTTTTGGTGAATTTAATTTCGCTGTTTCAGACAAGTGAGTCATTTCAGGGGCATGAATATTTAATTTAAGTGGACGTTTCAGTAATTTGAGGGTACAAATGACCAGACCGAGGGGACAGAGGAGGAATTATTCATTTAAAAGGACAATTTCTCAAAAGCTCCCACCACCAACTCATTACAGAGTCTTTTAAAAATCTGTCTGATATCTTTAAGACCACATGTGAGTGGGGCTGAACGTGAGCTCCTTTAACTCAAAGAAGGACGAGTTCAGGACAAAGTGGTTTTTTTTCTTCTAGTGTCATAATCATCCTATAATGACCAGGCCAGTGGGAGACTTCTGTCAGTCAGTTTTTGGTGTAAGTGTAAATCAGTGTTTGCAGTCACCACAGAATAAACAGGAAGTGATGGCTGCTTTCTGTCCTGTCCATGGCTCGGCTTCCTCAGCATTTGACTGTTCGTGGTGATGGAGGCAGGCCTGGAGTGAGAACATGAGTCTAATCACACTGCAGCTCTGAGCCTTAAATCTGTCAGCTTCAGGTGGAAATCAATAAAATTAACAAATTCAGGAACTGCAAACGCAAACAAAGAGACACAACATGATTTAATATTTGCTGTGAAACAGATTTGTGGGGGGTGGAACAGTGGTTAGCACTGTTGCCTCACAGCAAGAATGTCCTGAGCTCACTTCCACCATCAGGCTGGGGTCTTTCTGTGTGGAGTTTGCATGTTCTCCCTGTGTTTGCGTGGGTCTTCTCTGGGTACTCTAGCTTCCTCCCACAATCCAAAGACATGCAGTTAGTGGGGATAGGTTAATTGGAGACTCTAAATTGCCCATAGGTGTGAATGGTTATCTTTGTCTATGTGTTAGTCCTGTGACAGACTGGCAACCTGTCCAGGATGTACCCTGCCTCTCGCCCCAAGACAGCTGGGATAAGCTCCAGCCTCCCCCCCCCGCGACCCTGAAAAGGATAAGCGGTAGAGAATGGATGGACATATTTGTGGTCATGTCCAAAAACCTATTTCCATATAATCTTAATTTTGACCTTATGTTTCTTAAATATATATACTGTGTTCCGCTGTAATTAGGTGATAATGTATTCATATCAAACTCTTTCTTTAAAGGCACTTGTTGTAGTTGCCCTCATGCAGACTAAAACTCTCACCACCAGGGGGTAGCGCTTCACGTGTGGGTGTGGTGAAGTGTTTTTGGATGTTTAATGTTTCTTTGGACTTACATTTCTTGGTGGCAAACCATTTAAAATAAAACTGTGTTATGCGAACGTTGCGGGAGAGATAATCTCTCCCGCAACGTTTACCTTCAGTGTTTTTCTCTGTTTTCAGGGGAAGAACGATGAGCCTCATCCAGCCGACAGAGTCCGACCCCTGCTGCCATCACCGCTCTTCTCCTTCATCTGATGAAGGTGAAATAAAACAAAATCTGGATGAAAATACTGACTCCTCCTGCCAAGATGAGACGCCGTCCCATCACAGGAGGACTACCTGACTTTTTTTTTTTTTTTGCACAGAGCAAAGTTAAAGACTCTGAGGTACGAGGAAAACGTTACTTGAATCCTGCTTCATATATTTGCTTTGTGTCTGCTGGCTGACAGAGGCCTCCATATAATCACGAGTAGACGCTCTGTGGAGGAACGCTCCTCCTGCTGTAGAGAAAAAGACCATGTACGTCCTGTCTGTGTGTTGCATATCATATTCAAACCAAAACATATTATTGCATGCTTGGAAAGTAGAGCATGTGAAGAGAAGAGAATTGAACCCAGCACTCTGACAAACGGGAACAACAACAACATCAGCCACTCATCGATATTCTGAAATGATTCTGTTCCAACGATGAACTTAGTTGCTAAATCTCTATTTTTTAAAGTATCATACTGTATATGTTTTATATGGAGAGGATTTGGTTCACTTGATGAATTATTTTGTAGATTTTTAACATTTTTGCTAATGTGTTTGGATTTTCTTTGGTTCATTTTTTGCCTTGGTCCAAACAAAGCAGTTCTCGCTCCGGTGGGCAGCTCCGGTGGGCAGCTCTGGTGAAGACGTCTGCCCCCTTTTAGAGGAATGTTTGTGCAGGAAACGAGGGTTCCAAACAGAGACAGCTTAATGCATTTATTACTGAATGTTTCTGTGTCTGGGTTCCTGATCAGAATGCTGTATATCTGTTATACCGAGAACATCTACCTCAGTATTCGCTCATTACCGACAGAAGCTTTAACACCTGTGTCCCTGCATTAGCTCTCATTAGGCCTCTAATTACCTGGTGCAACTAAACCCAAACGCTTTCCAAACTGCCATTTAAAATCTTGGAGGGAAAAAAAGCAGCATATTAAATAGTGTGAAATATGAAATATCTGTATGAAGCTGATCCTGACCTTGGAATTAAATATCAGAATTATGCAGTCTGAGTAAAACAGCTTAGAGCCTTGTTTTTGCACATTTTGTTAATTTATTTGTGAAGTTGGACATGCTTGTGAGCGTATGTGACTGTTTCTGGATTCATTGTTTATTTAACGGGAAATAAATGAACTGCAGGGTGGTGCTAGCCTGAGTTCAGCCTGAAAGGAGTCCAGTCCAGCAGGTTTTATGGGTACAGACCTGAGGCTGCAGGGTTTAAACTGGACTCTTTAGTTTTCCTCAGAATCAGATGCAAACATCAGTGTCTCAGTTTCGGGTAAAAACAGCAGAGAAATGAATCTCCGTTTCCATCTGAAGCTGTTTTGAGTGGCTATTGAGCTCATGTGCTTCAGGGCTGCTGATGTCTTCTTTGCTTAATCAAAGGATTTCCAAAGAAGCCGCTCAGCTGAAGGAATGGGCCATGTTCAGATGTCGTCTCTGAGCCACAGAGTGAGCCAGACTGTGACTTTCTCAACTGCCTATATGCAAATTTTAGCATATTTTGTGATGATGATCTATTCTGCTCATTTCCAGCTCTTTGTTTTAATCATGGGACTCCCCTGCAGCAGCTTTGCATAATCCACAGTTCAGAATAATCCATCTGTGTCTCACACTGGGCCCCACAGTTCATCTTGTCTAGAACAAGCTGATTTTGCTCCTGTCTCTTTAAGACTCCCCTCCCTAATCACTCACTTCTGATTGGCCATTCAGGGGTAGCACCCAGTGCAACTCTTTGAAGTTTTTTTTTTTTTAGCACAAATCATTAAATTTATTCATGTTCATGGTGGTCCAGGTGTCCATCCATATATGTAAGCCCAGTCTCCGTATGTTCTGTTTTGTATCTGTGAATAGGTTCTCTTTAAATCGTTCTGACTGGACGTTTCGCATCGCTGTCTCTTTCTGGTATTACAGCTGCTTCATCGTGTGAAGCAAAAATCCTCCACTCAGCGCTCATCGCTGGAGAAGGAGCAGCTGTAAAGGCTGAAGTTTTTGAAGTGTGTGTCCACTCCGTGGGGTTGTCAGGTCCCAGCTCTGACTCCACAGGTGTGTCAGCTGATCATTCACAGCTCAACTTTCTGACTTTGGCTCATTTCTCTCTGTTTTTCTGGCTCTGTGGAAGATGGGAGGTCACAATGTTTCCTGACATGCTGGTCATGCGGCTGCGTCCACTGCAGTTTTGTCTCGTTGTAATTCTGCTTTGCTTAACATAAAAACAGCCGAGGGAGGTTTGTGTGTGACGGAGGCACTGATGAACAGTGACTGGGCATTAGTTCTGATGATTAATGTGTTCTGCATACTCTACGTGCAATAATAACAGGGCGAGTGCAGCCACGACTGAAGAACAGTCAGTCTGGTCCGAGCGCCACATGTTTAACCGTCATTGAGATTCACCATATCGTCCGCTGTGTTCATGCCTCATCTTCAGGTTTCAGTTCAGGCTCATCACCGAATCTTTCCCATGCAATAAGGGAAAAAAACACACAATGGTGATGCCTGGATTCCTGTGATCTGGGAACTTCAGCATGGAAGCAATCAGATTTCTGTTTCTCTGCTTTTGTTTCTTTCCACGAATTGATGCCATTTTATTTTTTTTGACAAACTTTAATTGTGATCTATTTTTGATAAAATAAATCTTTAATTCTGATTGATCTCCATGTGTTTCCCATGAACGCACATGCAGATGTGTTACTTCCTGTTGAGTGTGAGTGTGTTCATGTGCCATCAACATCAGTGAAGGCGCTGGGGTTGGATTTAAGCTTTGTTCAGGTCATCGTTTTGTGTACCTTTCTCATGCTGTGGCTCCTCATGGTCTCCTGAAGCAGCTGATGATGGAAGCATCACTGAGAGGAAATAAAAATTCTTGAAGGAAACATCTTATCTGTAAAAACTGAAAACCTGATAGAGTCTCTTCTACTTCTTATCTCCTACGGAAGTTCAGAGAAATGCCACTCAGTGTTCATGTTGTAAAGGATGATAACTAAAATCTTAAAAACATTTTATGGACTTTATTTTTAATTGAACGCACCATCTCCTTCACATGAACCTGGAACACCAAATGCATTAAAAACAAAGAAGTGGTGCTAATTTAAATATTTTAGCAAACATGGGATTTGTTGAATTGCTCGTGGGAAATCTTTCAGTCAGTTAAAAAGATGGTTAAAGATGATTTAAGTTTCATTCAACCTGCAGTATTTCTGTTAATGTAGCATAGACATATAAGGTATACGTAGGTATTTGTCATGCTCATACATATGCAGCACTATAACCCCAGTAAAGATGCCTCCTGCAGCTTTGTGTCGATTAAAATAACTCATGTTCAGATCTGTTGTGCTGAAGGTTGCAGGTCCGCAGCAAACACTATCGTTAAATAACAATCAGCTGGACGTTTTTCATTGACGTCGAGTCAAACTGAAAGTTGCGCTGATTCTGGAGGCGTACGTTTTTACTGGACTTCCAGTTAGACGTCCCAGTAAGAGAAATTTGGTGTTTTATAAAATTTTCGTTTTACTGATGAGAGCAAATTGAAAGTTTGGCACGGTGGTGCTGTGGTTAATTCAGACCCACCGGCTGTGTGGAGAACTCTCTGGTTCCTCCCACAGTTCAAAGAGATGCGTGGGTTAGATATGTGGAGTTGTCAGAACCATTTAACCAAATAATTTAATGCTGGATTAAAGAAGATTTGTGTAATTTTTGCATTTTTTTTTTTTTGTTAGGCCTCGGTCATATGACAGTCACATTAATGGGAAAAAAAGCAGGTTGAAGTTGGTCTTTAGAGTGAGAGTACACTTCTTGCACCCAACATCCACCCTGACCTCCACCCCGGCTGGCTGGTTCAACCCATCCTTTATTTACTCAACATAAACGGCTTCCTCTGATCCTGCCAGCTGTACGGTTATCCTGCATCTTTAAAAACTTTTAAAGCAAAACTTTGCTGTGAGTTAAGAAATCTTATCATCTTCTTCACTCTTCCCAACAACTGTTCATCAAATCAGCTCCAAACGTGTCCTGCGTATCGTTCAAGGTCCTTTTAAAATAGTTCATATCATTGCTGCATGTGTCAGCCTGAGCTAGTCATGATTTATATGTAAGACCCTTTTTTATCCAGAGCCCTCCACCTTCATCATATCAGCTCCTTTCAACTCATTAAAAGCATCCTGAAGGGATGAAACCAAACCACAGCCTTTACCTTTATTTTTTAAACACAGCTGTTATAAATCATGAAGAATATGAACATGTGACCGGTGCAGAGCTGGTGGAAACGTTTGATGGTGCTGTGAAGAGCACCACAAGCAGGAAAACCAGCAGATGTCACTGAGAAACATGCAGTTATTCATTACTAAGCAATAATGCATGGAAAGCACGACATCATCAGCAGGCTGTTCATATCTGTGCATAAAAACGTTCTCAGTGCCTTAAATTGTAACATGATTCAGTTAAAAACCCTGTCAAATGCATCTGAGGTACCACAGAAGAAGAAAGTGTGTGTTTATTACAGATGATGGAGGATGTTGAAATAATGTAATGTACAGTAATGTACTGAATGTACAGTAAGCAGTCTTCCTGGTTCAAAGTGATGAAGAAGAGAGAATATTATTGTGCAGAAGCTCAGAGAGGGCCACGCTGCTGTGCTCTCATGTTTTAGCTGTTTTTTTTACTATTTTTGCACATCTGTCTTAAAAACATGTTTTAGAGTACACGGTGTAATTTAGAGGAAATATAAAGTCTTAGTAAAGTATTCTGTGCATTAAAGGCAGGCTAACGTGACTGTGGTTTAACACCGTTACAGCCTCACAGCCGCCCCTCCCTGAACTTCTGCAGCGCTGATTCTTGTTGTATGATTCAGATGTTTTCCTGTTCCTGTGATAGTGACGTCATTCACATGTGTGTTCAGTTTGCTGCAATTCTTTGTCAAAAATCGGTATTACAAAGTAATGCCTTCACTGGTGTCGCTGTGTATCTCAGCCTGTTTGTTAAGTTATGACCAAAGTTATTCCATCATCTTAAATGACTGCAGTTTCACTGTTAGCTCTATTGTTAGCATTAGAATAAAAAATATCTATGCTTTTCAAAATAAAATGAAATGAACACACACACACACAAAGTAAACGTTAATGAAGTGAGGCTGAAATAAGGCTGGTTTTAATCTTAGCTTTAGAATACAGAAGCTCAGCACATTTGATTACACAGCACACTGCAGCCACAGCCTTTAAAGAACGATGCACGGTTATTCCACCTCAGTTCATCAAACTTAAGACAAACTTCCCACCTGACCATCTTGGGTCCTTCGCTCAAAGAAAAACTTATTTTAAGAAGCTTTGATGTTTTTCTAGCATGATTTTTGAACTCAGTGATGTAGAAGCTGGTGGAGCTCATGATGATGATGATGATGATGAAGGATGTGTGATCTGAGAAAGGTTTGAGGTTTGACCTCCAGAAAAAAACTGTCAAAGGCAGTCCAAATATATAATAATTAAAATATTCTGTGAATTAGATCCCATGAAGTTTAATAGAAAGAAGTTTATGTTCATATGTCCTGGAATTCAGGATGTTGCTCTCTTAAAATGAAGCTTTGAAATATTATTTATGAATTCTGTTGTTAATTCCAGTAAAAAGTGTTTCATTGGAATTTTTCAGGCTAATTTGAGATGGTCAGATTGTGTATTTTTATTCTTTGTGCTTTAAATATGATAAGCTAACGTGGAATGATTGCGACACTTCCAATAATCCAAAACACGCTCACTAAGTTCAGCTGTTTAAGGCTGTGACATCATTAGTTAAATATCAGTAATAACGATTAGACACTGTCAGCAGTGTGGATTTAATGCTTTTATTTTATTTATTTTTTTATTTTCTTCATAAAGCCATCAGACTGAGAAAAAGAGAAGATCCCAGCTGTGCAGCACCTGCAGTGTGTCCATGTGCTCAGTTGTGTTTTCGCTCACTGAGCTGTGTGTTTGTGTCGAGCTGTTTTCCTGCTTCTGTCCTGCTGATATAACGGGAAAAAATACTCGTTTGCAAAACCTCAACTTGTGTCCTAAGTGTAAAAAAATCTCAAATAACAGATTTTATTTTTGGTAACTTGAGTGTGTGTGTGTGTGTGTGTGTGTGTGTGTGTGTGTGTGTGTGTGTGTGTGTGTGTGTGTCACTGTATGAAAGTCCAACAACAGAAAAAAGAGATATGTAATATATGTCTGGCTTGGGATCATACATACTGTATATGCACAACAGAGTCATTCTGAATACTAGTTGTGACTAAGTTTAATGTGGCCTTTTCTTTCTCTGTATGTACTGCAGTGTTGTAAATGATTTGTATAATATAACATAATGTTTATTAAAGTTAATGAGGCTTTATGTTTTTACCACCTATGTTTAATAAATAAATGAACTGTGCTGAACTGCAGAACCCGACCCTTTATCACGCTGCTCCGGTCGGGCTTCGGCAGCTCTGATCGTTCATATCGCTGCATAAAAACATTCATGGATCCTTAAAACATAACCGGATTCAGTTATTCTCATGATCCAGGTGAGCATCTGCCGTTTTTCCGATGCCTTCCTGTGTCCGCCTTGTGGGCGGAGCCCTGAGTCCCCACCTGTTCTGCTCACCTGCTATCCACTGAGGGCAATCAACGAGTTCTGTTTGTGCTCGGCTCCTTGACCATTATAACTCTGTCTGAGAGTCAGAAATGCTGGAGAAAAAAAAAAGAAAAAGCTCCAGCCTTGGACCCACACCTATACATAAGTACGTAAAATGTATTTATACTGAGCTTTTCAAGAACAGAAGTCACAAAGTGCTTTAATGTAAAAAAATTAAATGTAAAAATTGCACAGATTGATAAAGTTAAATCAAATCCAGCCTGCAGAGCTGCACTGGACAGATCTTTCTCTTCTCTTCACAATACTTCTTGTAAAATGAATTTTGGAAAAAAAGCACCTGTGAAATGTAAAAGTGAGGTCAGAGGTCACGTATGACATCATATAATATGATACTTGTACCAGTATCGTTTCCTGAATGTGGCCAATGAAAACAAAGGCAGCAGAATTTTTAAAGATAAAAGATATTTTTATGAAACTTTGACCTTATTTGACCTTGAAGGAGAGGTCAGAGGTCAAATGTGTCGTAATATTTTAAATCTTTATACTTTGTATATGTTGGCAATGTACGGCACACTTCTGATGCTTTTTGTCTGTGAGTGTGACCCCACTCTGCACCCTACAGAGTTTTATCTGTGTTATCATGATTACAGACAGAACGACACACAAATGGTGCCAAAAACATGATGACCTGGGCCCAGGTAATAATCGAGCCACAACAAAATAAGAGCATGTGTAATTATTTCAATTCACTGAGACATCTTTGTACTTTGAAAATAGTATTAAAGAGAACTTTTACATAAATCCATGAAATGGATCATTTTTATTTTTAACGATCTAATTTTTCTCACATTTGCCTGATTTTATCAGGAATGACTCTAATGCAATGCAGACTGAAGTACAGGAAGTGGCTTTTCCATCATTTACATGCTAGAAAACCGAAAAAGAAGAAAAATAAAGACAAAGATAAATGATAATAACTGGTTAGGATTCAGTCTTTATTACCCTTAATGTTTATTTATTTATTTTGATCTATTTGAGATACTTGAACGGAAATATCAGAAGAGAATAACTGAGTCCAAAATGAGACTTCATTTCAAAGGTCCTCTGGTTTCTGCTCTGTGGCTAAAATGTTCCCCATGCTGAGAGATGAAACACTTTTACATACCTGCATCTTCTTAACACATAAGTTCATGTTTCTGTTGTAACATTTAACCTGATGTCATCTGTGTGACCTGTGGCTGGAGCTGCAGCGCTGGGACGTTTGGAGTCGTATTGTTTGCTAACAGCTTGACTCGTGTTTGGAGAGCCGTGTAGATCCAGCAGATAACCTGCGTTCCTGCTACTCCAACAGTCCCTGCTCTCATTCAAAAATAATGACCTGGAGTTGCAGGGAAACAGATCCATTACATAAGAAACCTGCAGACAGTGAAACCTCCACCGAGCCAAGGCTATTAGCACCGAGAGCTCCACATTCAGACGCTCTCAGTGTATTCATATATATTTTTGGCTTTAGCTCATTTTAGATAACCTGAATATTTAAGGCTACATTTAAATGTTCTAACTGTGTGTCATTTATACTTCCACAATAATCTACTACTTGTACCTATTATCTAATACAGTACTTAAAACTACTGCATTATAATTATCTAAGGTATGTCCTATATGCTCACATCTGATAATTACCTTATTAATTTTTTCTTGCATGCATCTATAAATAGTTGCTATTTTAATGATGAACTCTTGTTGTGTAGTTTTATAACTACAGTGCTGTTATATATACTTAACAAATATTATAACCTAATATTTACCAAACTGATATGACCAATGACTTTTTATTTGCAGATTTAAAAATAAGCTCTGTTTGTAGCTTTTTCTGAGAAAAAGTTTGGTTTTAAGTGTTAATGAAAATGTATAATGGATTTGTATTATAATAATCAAATAAATGTAATATAAGCATGAAATTTTTTTGCTGAAATGCAGAACTTAAAATTGATTTTTTGTAGTTTTCATTTCTGCAACTAATTTTACAGTTTTTACAAGCTTCATTTTTAAAATATTTTCAATCAATGAAAACTAAGCGAGAACGCACAATCATTGCACTATTTTATTTTTATGCACAGTTACACAGTTTTCAGTTTATTTTGCCTTTATTTTCTTCAGTTTGAATGCCATTTCTGAAAATACATCCGAACTATAAGTTAGAATTAATTAGGAGGTCATGAATTCTGTAATTAAATGTATTATATGGGTCCAAATACTAAAACTGAATATTAATAGAACACAGTGGCAGTATTTAAATAACTACTATCTTAATAGAGAAAACCATGAAATTACATTTACGTGGAAAATAATTTTTTAAATAACAAATGCATGTCAGTGAATCAAAAAACATGTTTTCTCTAAAATTCTTACATGAGAAAAACGTACGTACGTCAGAGGTTCTCACTATCGTAAATGGTAATCAGTCATAATCTGCACTCGAAAGTGAAGCTGGAAACATCTTCTGACTGAAACTGATCTCCTGCTGAATGTGTGGGATGGATCAGTGGAAAATCCACAGTAAGAATCCACGAGTCGATGACTGTGAGGATTCCTGCGTCCAAAGTCAGTTAACAGAAAGCTTCCTCTGAGGCCAGAGGCAGCCAGCAAGCCCTGTGATGATAGTATAATGTGATGGCCCAGATTAATGACCAGCGGCCACGAGCCATCTTCAAATGGATGGGAATGTCCTTGGATTACTGGCTAATCCCAGTTGAGATTTGCGAGATGAGAGAACTTTGTGGGCATGATAAAGCCCAGCGATGGCTGTGTGTGAAGCAAAGATTAGTCGTCTAACATGAAAGCACCACACAAAGCCACAGTGAACTCTTCACCTTGGTCAGCTGCAGCTGATTACACTGAATACATGAAATAAGCTCTTCATTGACATGTCGCACAAAGGACCCTGCGAACAAAGACCTCGTTAAGATCATTTCTGTGAATACCTCCATCTATATTAAACCCCACCCACCCCCTTGTGTGTAGATGGATTACTGAACAGAGTGCAGAGGACTGAGAGGTCATGCTCTGCTGTACTTTGATGCTCAGCTCAAAACAAAGTGGAACAACCCCTTTGGTGAGATAATCTCAGCGCACCACAGCCTGGAGTAAACCAAACCTGGTAATATGAACACTGGAGACATATTCCAGGAACATAGGAAGAGCTTTTTGTTCATGATGCTTTTAAGAAGAACCTTAGCCCTTCTATGCAACACAGGAGCTTTTACTCTGCTTTTACTTTTATTTTTTAAAAATCTTTCACATCTGCCGGGTATTTATTTGTAGTCAGTTAGACAGAAAAACTTTTGCAAACAGGAACGGTAAATTTACCCAATTTTGTTTTTTTGTTGTTGTTTTTTTGTTTAATGTAAAGGCAATTATTAAAGTCATTTTCCAGCTGCATTGTGGGGAATGTAGGAAAATTTGACTCACTCTATAAAAACAGTGAGAAATCTGCTGCATCAGACAATGTATGGGAGATGTCACTGTTATAAAGGGCTGACGTATCCTCATAATAACATTTTACATTAAAGATTTTATTTATAAAACAGCAGGTTTTGGGAGAAGGTGCAGTGGTTAGCATATGTGTTCATAGTGTACCTGAAATATCATCACATATAACATCGCATCATCAGCGTATAATATCACAGGAGCCTTCCATCTTGCTATAATAACTGAGGCTCAGTGCAGCTTCATAAAGCCGAGTTCAGTGAGCTGCCCAGATTCACTTCCTGTACTTGCTGTGTTCCTGCCTCCGCCTGAGGATCCATCAATTATTTATCAAAGAGTGGCGCTGAGTTTCACTAACACAAAGGCCGAGAGTCTCACCTCTCAGCCGTCCTTTCAGTCGTGCAGACAGCCACTGATCGAATGATGGTGCTGTCAGAAAGTTATGCTAATGAGGAGTGATGTCATAGATAGGATAGGAAATTCACAGAATTCATAGTCCTGAGTCTGCCTTTGTGCCTTTGGGTGAGGAGGGGAGGGGGGTGCAGGGGGGTGCCAGAACAGGTGATGATGACTTTCCAAACCTGCACACACACACACATGCACGCAGACAAACACACACATGCACGCACACACTTTATACAAAATGTGAAGCACGTAGTTACGTCCAGATGAACAGAACCAACTTTTTGGGATTTCCTTACCTGGATGATTGAACATGCATCAAAACAACATGTGAAGCAGCAATAAGATTACTGAGTCCCTGCACATATATCAATATCTCAACTCTATATTAAAATTTTAAAAGGGAAATTTTCCTGAAGGAAGATAGAATTTAACATACTGTGAATATGTTATATATGACATTAACGTTTTCCCCTATTAGGTTATTTGGGGCTAGAACAAATAAATATGGTGTTTGTGATTATGAACAAAACAACTCACTAAATAAACACTAGTTTTTTTTTATTATAACATGAAAATAAAACACTGTGCAGGGCTTTTACATTTTTCAAATGTATAACTAAATAGATACTATTTGTTATGAAACTACAACTTGTAAAAACTGATTTATAGCAATAACTATGGACAAAATAATGAGCCGTGTTTTACAGCAGCTCTTTTGCTCTTTTTCTGCAGGTTTGAGTTCAAAGGTTCTTTCTCTTGTTTTATTTTTATAATATTTTGGCTTAAACCATCAGTGAACTGAGCCAGAGGAGGAGGATATGCAACAAAATGCAGCACAGCACCTGTCACCGTGGTTGGAGTCCACATACTGACTGCAGTACTCGCTAAAATCCCACATTGCTTTAATTGCTTAAGCTGTCATGTGTTGACAGCCAAAGAGCTGCAATTTCTCATTCAGCCTGCACCACTGACCCCCCTCCCGATGTTAAATGGTGCAGACCATCAGGACCCACAGCAAAAAATAGACTCCAGAATCCCCTCAAAGAAAGATGAGCTTTCTAAGAATAGAGCACACACCCACAGAAATGTTGTGGTCACAGCAAGGATTTCCTGAAGTTGGCTGAACATTCACGTCTTTACTGGCAGATAAAACGAACGAACTACAATAAAAGATCAAAATGTCCGTGTGTTCTAATGCGCTAATATTCACAATAAGATCATTATTATGGGAACACCTCCTTTATAAAAACCTTCTTTGCAGTGTATCCATATCATATATGATCTCTAACAGAGACCATATATTATCATAATGTACTGTCACCTCAGAAAATGTTGGAATACATTTACACATTTTAAATTTTTTTTTTTTCCCATCAATTTACTCTCAGTAAGCCACAATGATGCTTTTAGAAGATTGTCCGATTGTTGTGGTTTATTGCTGTAATATTTTAGGGGTCTTTACCTCACAATAAAAAATACTTCAGACCTTTATTTTAGTACTTTTTAGAAGACCTTTTTCTTCACATTGTAAGCATCAGTGAACTACCATACGGCCAATACTGCTGTCTTATTGTAGACTCTTACAGTATAAAGCACCTCGAGGTGTCTGTTGTTGTGATTTATTGCTATATAAATAAAATTGAACTGAAAATTGCCATCAGTTCCATTCAGGTCTCTCTAAAGATGTTCTGTAGGTTTGAAGTCCTTGGAGCTCATCAGACACCCAAAGCCTCTCCAACGTTGTTCTTCACTGTTTGCTTCAGGTCATGAAAATCTGAACCATCATCACCCTCCTCCTCCGCCTCATCAGGGCTTAAATTATCATTTTTGTTTTGGTTTTTTTGGGTTTTTTTTACTGCATTCATTCTTCCTTCAGTTCTCAGGTCACAGTTCTTCCTGTTTCCTGCTGCTGGGAGGGGAAAGCATGATGCTGCCACCACTATGCATCATTGTAGAGCTGTAAATAAAAAGCTTGTTCTGAGCATGTCACATATATATCCTAGTCCAGAATCAACTCAACCAAAGTGCTTTGTTGGTTTTTGAGGACGCTAGTAACAACAAACAGCCATCAACACAGCACACAAAACTGATGAGCCCAAAGTTCAAAGGTCAGTGGGTGTGGGAGGCCATCTTCAGTGTGGTGAAGACGTAACATCGCCACTTTGAGGCCAATCAATGTCTTTGTTTAATTTCCCTGGAAGTCCTCGACTTCCTCACAAGCAAAATTTGTATATAAAGTATTTTATGTGATCTTTTTATCTTTGAGAATTAAACAAAAGTTTCCTGATCAAAGGAAAAGGAAGATCAAGGAAACATATACACAATGAGGACATCTCTGATTATATTCTCATTAAGTCAACAGATCCAGGCACTGAGGTCAGTGCATGGCGGTGTCAGTACTTGTGAAGATGGAGCTGACGTGAGCCTGATTACAACCATTTCATAATCAAATGAGTAATGAAGTCAGACTGCAGAGTTAATGTATTTGCTTAAACAATGTTTGCTGGGTCCTGATCACTGTACTCCTGTGGACACTCGAAGCTTTAGGGATAGTTTTAAACCTCTGCCTGATCTAAACCTACCAAAACCTCCTCAGCCTCATGTTTTTGTTCTAACATGCTGGATGTCTGTGGGGTCTTTACAGATGCAGGCGTGGACTTTTTTGGGGGTCGAGGTTTCTTTCTTACCCAAAGCTAAATTTATTGTGCAGAAAAAAGATTCAGCAATTCAGAGCTGAAAACAAGACAGGACAGCAATACAGGTTCAAAACAAAGACATTAAAACAAGTATCATCAAAGCATCAAAAATAGCATCAGAGTCATGACAGAGTGCTTCTACACACACACTCACCCACTTGCTCACAGCTTAAAGTGGCCTGCATGAGTGAAGTGCATCATCTTATGTGAGCTTTGTTTGGTAGTGCAGTGGCTGCAGGTATTAAAGCATTTTTCTAACCTCTTGTTTTCTGCCTGAAGGCCTCAAACTGACAGCCGTAGCGAGGGAGGAGGAATTCATATCCAATCAGTTCAGTTTGTCACAGGTTGGCTCACTAAATTAAAAACATCAAACAGGACGTGCTGGACCACAGTCTGAGGCCACAGTGTAATCAAAGAAACTCAGATTTTTGATTTTTGCTCAGATTTCTAAGAACATGTTTTGGCTTTATCTTTATGGGTGTAGACTGAAGGGTGCATGGGCGGATGCTGCTAGATTTCCAGCTCAGCTGTCTTCATGAGAGAAGTGCTGTTAGATATTGTGTACAACCTGAGCCCTGTGAGACAGCCTATGTCTGACTGGGTGAAGCTTCCCTATGCTTCCAGCCTTGAAGCTACAGCTAATGTCCCAGTCCTTTCACTGAAACATCTGACAGATAACAGCAGGATCTCCCCCCTGACTTGCTGACATGCATACAGCTCTTGTGGATGTAACGTGGACAGTGGCTCCTGCAGGACCCAGCAATGTTGTGATTGCTGTGTGTTGTCCAGTTGTGTGGGGGGCCACATTTTCAGCAGAACGCTGCCAGGGTCCCATTAAACACTGCTGTGCACTTGCCTCGCTGCACTCAAACACGACACACAAAATGGTTAAATGGAAAAGGTCAGCTCTTTAAAAGCCCTGACTGATGATGTGATGTTTTCTGATCTATTTTCTGTGGAGAAACATCCAGACTGCACTGTCAGTGGGCTCCAGGTGGATTGAAAATCAAACTAATGAAGTGGAGTAAAGGCTAAAGCTGAGGCCAGAGCCTCCAAGGGGTTGGGGGATTAATGTGAGAGTGTACTTCCTGGAAAAAAGATTGGAAGCAAAGCAGATACTTGTTCTTTCCTTTCTAACCAGAAAAGACCAGAGTAAAAATGTCAGTCTTCACTCAACCAGAAGAAATCATCAAGATTAACCGCTGCAGAAATCTATGGAGTCTGGCTAAAGACTCCATTGGTTCTGGAGTCTGTTATTTCACACCATGAAATAACAGACTCAAAGGAAAAATGACGTACTATTCACACACACATATATATATATATGTATATATATATGCATGAAAGGAGGCAGGGTGAAGGCGGGTTGCAAAGCAGCTTAGCACACTCTGAATGAGATTTGACATCAAATGTGCAGAAGTGTGGTCTGGTCCATCCCTCGGTCATTAAATGTGGAGAAAAGTATTTGTCCCTTCCTGATATTTGTCACATTTACATGTTTCAAATTATCAAATAAATTTTAACATTAGACAAAGAAACCCTGAGTAAATACAAAATGCAGTTTTTAAATGATGATAAAAAGAAGATTAAATATGGTGGTATTGGTCCCAACAGTCTGTGACTGCTTCACTGTTTAACGACCTGGACGACTTGAATTCTGCTCTGTGCCAGGAAATCCTGAAGAAGAACATCCGGGCATCAGTTCATGCCCTCAAGAGCACTCACATTGTTACCATCAGTTTCACCCTGTGAGCCAGTTTCTGTATAGTACTACTGATACAAGATATTACTTTGGTAAGTAAGTGACATTAACTTCCTGTTTCCATATATTACCTTCTCGTTTGTTTGTTATGACCCTGTATTACTGAGATGTAACAAAGTGCTAGCAGCAGCAGAGTAAGCGAATGCATCATGTACTTCCTTTCCTGATATGTTTCAATGACATATAGCAAGGTTCTGTGCTCATGCTAGCACCATGTGTTCATGAAGGAAAGCATTCCTATGATTTGTACAAACTGCACGTTTGGTCATCTGTAGCTCTGTGAAATGCTGTTATTAAACTAGTTTTTATGTGTTTCTCTCTATTGTTTCTCTGTTTAATTCATGCCTTCCTTTTCTTAATCCATGCAGTGATGCGCTGACCTGACCACGCCATCCATACGGATGCTGACCGTGTTAAACAGGAAGACAGGTTGTCCTCCAGCGCTCGATTTCATGTTTCCTACATCTTTTATTCATGCAGCAGAGCTGAGAGTCTGTTCGCTGCTGACGTCCTGCCACGCTCCTCCTGCCTCACTACATGTGGATCAACATGTGGGTTTTTCTGCTGCAGCATCACGCGTGATGCTCCTAAAAATCCAGCATGTTTTCTCCGTTTGCAGCTGTAAATGGTTCAAAACACTGACGTATTTTCAATCTCTCAGTAATTTTCAAAGCACAGAATGAGAATGTTTAGATGATGTTCTCCTTAAGCTGCAGGCTGTACCTTGAAAAGCATCTCTAAATTCAGTCAGTAACGGCTTACAGAACATGAAACCAATCTTATTCCCTTATTGTGCAGGTCAGCAGACACATTCAGGCCTAATATCTACTAATATCTACTTTTGACTCTTTGACTCCATCAGTGGCAATTGTTGTGTTGGCCAAATCTCATGGCACACCTGACATCAGAAACATACGTGTTGAACCAACCAGAGTCATGTCGATGTGATTCAAAGCTAAACTGTTGCCCATCAAAAGCTGCATATGTGGGCAGGTGTCTCTGATCCGCAGAGCCAGAGTTTATTCATTTGGACCTCTAAGTGGTGGAGCAATAACTGGCATGAGGCTGGTGCCACAGGGAAACTGATTTGTGCTGTGGAGATCCAAAGTTTTTGTCTTTATGATACTACCACAGAGAATACAATGGCAACCGCCTTTTCCCCACCCTTCCTCCTATGGGCTTGTTTGCAGTTATCTGAAGACACCAATCAGCTGTCAGACCTGCCAGGACGTCTCTCCTTCATCCTCTCTGTTTCCTCAGACATCAGCGTATCACTCGGCTTGCTGACATCTCGAGTGCTTGTGCTCATTGATGATGCTCATTCAGGTCAGTGATGAAAGCACAGTTTAGGCACTGATGTGGTCAGCTGATGTTTTCTATAATTGCACTGACATCTCACAGCTCCCTGGAGCCACAGAGATGTTAAATAACAGCTCATATTTACATCCGTGCCCTGATCTAGAGTGTGCAGCGTCTCTGCAGGATCAACAGGGAATATGGTAATATAATAACACATTTACAAAATGTAAAACAGTTTCAGTGAGAACAAATAAGACCAGATTATTTTTACCCAGTGTGTTATTTAGCTGCTATACCCACTGTAATGTAACTGCCGTAAGTACTTGTTGTTCCTAGAGTATTTAAAAGTAGAATGGGAGGCAGAGCCTTCAGTTTTCAGGCCCCTCTTCTGTGAAACCAGCTTCCAGTTTGGATTCAGGAGACAGACATCCTCTCTACTTTTAAGATTAGGCTAAAACTTTCCTTTTTGTTAAAGCATATATACCCTGAACCCTCCCTTAGTTATGCTGCAATAGGTCTAGGCTGCTGGCGGATTCCCATGATGCACTGGGTGTTTCTTCTTCACTCACTATGTGTTTATACACCTCTCTGCATTTAATCATTAGTTATTATTAATCTCTGGCTCTCTTCCACAGCATGTCTTTTGTCCTGACTTCCTTCTCTCACCCCAACCGGTTGTGGCAGATGGCCGCCCCTCCCTGAGCCTGGTTCTGCTGGAGGTTTCTTCCTGTTAAAAGGGAGTTTTTCCTTCCCACTGTCACCAAAGTGCTTGCTCGTATAACTGGTGGTCATATAATTGTTGGAGCCTTTTCTGTTTTCTCTCTGTTATTGTAGGGTTTCTACCTTATAATAAAAGCACTTCGGGGCAACTGTTGTGATTTGGTGCTATATAAATAAAACTGAATTGAATTCATGCTTGTTACCACAGTGAGCTACTTTTGCCCCAAGTTTAAAGTAAGAAGTAAGACACCAGTATGAGCAAAACTTAATTTCCTGAAATTGTCTAATGATGTCTGAAATTGCTCTGAGAGTATCTCAGCAGCTGAAGACAGACAGTGATGAGGAAGAGGAGCTGTCATGGAAGTCCAAGTCTCTGCATGGGATGTACCATCTGCAGAGCTTTAACAGTCTCAGCGCAGCCTGGGAAACAGTCACAACTTTTAAGTGCTTAATATTCAGATTTTTAAAAATAATTCATGTTTATGGACTGAAGGCAATACAAAAAATTACTCAGAAAAAATATGGAGACATGAAACATTCCTACTGAAATATGTCAGTTTCAAAGTTGTGTTTAACAGGACAGACCGTGTCTTTGTATTTCAGCATATATTTTATTTTTGTGACTATTTCCTATTTTTCTATAAAAGCAGGTTGAGAGTTTGTGTGAGCCACAGAAACATTAACGAACATAATAACTGTGTCATATTCTTATAGTCAAAAACTGTATTTTCTATTAATACTATGGCATAGAAAATAGAAAAAGTGATAAGGATGATTATCTCTAACAAATGAAAATGAGTCTGTAACAATAACTATACAAAAGCATAGAGAAAGAGCAGTCATATTCCACATGATGATTTCATTTTTATCTCAGAACAGCAGTCTGAAATGAATCCATCTTTAATAGCTGCTAATTACTTTCTAAATGTATGTAAATATCAGAGGTCAGATGTATTTTTATATGTATCTGCTGGCGCTCTCACAGATCTGTTTAATGTTGTCGTGTGGTTAAACATGGACTTCAGGGTTTTCCCAGCCTTTACATTTGCTCCATCAGCAGCAGCTCCACCGTTATCTCCCCCTCCCCCATCTGTCAGTTCGCCTCCCCCTCTCCTTGCAGGCTCTCCCATGACGTGATTCTAATAATAGCTCCCTGAAGTTGGGCCCGGCAGCCCCCCGGGGGGCGCGTGTTGGTCTTGAAGGGCACAGCATGAATTGGCTGCGCTCTTTTCCATGCGAACTGTGGGCCTTATAAATAGCACTGGGAAAGAAGGGGCTCTGCATTGGCGTTATATAAGCATCTCGCGCGTTTATGAATGGGGGGCGGGGGGCATTGATAAGTAATGCTGCAGCTGCTGCTTCACATACTCACCACTCTCTCATCCCTGTGTGAAGAAATTCAAATTCCGCACGGTTACTGGATATACTACTATAAAAATATTCTGTTTTCTGAGATGCAAGCACCTCCTTTAACTACCTACAGTGTGCCTGATCCTGACACAGAAGTGGATGTGACTTTAAAATGTTGCCTGAAAAGGTCACAAGGAATCCACTTTAGACATGCTGTTTAATTCAGAATATATACACCATACACAGGTGCAGGTCCAGCACACGCATCGTTCAGATAGCAGCTCAGTCAAATGACTGAGGCTGGGTTTCCATCCAAATGTAATCATTTTTAAAGAGAAAATCTTTGTCATTTGCAGGTGGAGGAAGAGTCAGACACAGGAGCTTGAGGAAGGGAAAAGAAGACCAAAACCAGGAGTTGGTTAAAGAAGAAGACACAGGAGGGAACAATCAGGACAGGATGTAGAAACCATCAGAACACAGACAGAGACATGAGAAACACAAGGATGAGCTCACAACAAGAACAGAAAGTAAACAGTACATGAAATTATTGACGTTAATGCCCACCTTCTCCCCCTTCTTCTTCATTTACCTGGCACTAATGTAGATCATCTGCCTCCATCTCCTCCTATTCCAGCATCCTCCTCTGCCACACAAGCCCACTGCATGTCCTTCTCTACATCCATGAACCTCCTCTGAGGTCTTCCTCTTTTCCTCCTGCAAGGCAGCTCCATCTTCATCATCCTCACTCCTTCTTCTGCACACATGCAAACCATCTCAGCCTCTCTGACTCTGAGCTGTCCCTCTGATGAACTCCTGTCCATGCTACCCACTCCCAATGAACATCTGAACATCTTCAGCTTGGCCTCCTCCAAACATACATCACAGGTGTCTTTACCTTCTGATAGCTGCATCCACAGCTGATGCCTTTGCCCCTCCTGAGGCTGGTTTTACCATCAGGGCATCAAATGATGTAGTTTTGTTAAAGTTGGGGTTTCAGATGTGCTTCGTGCACGGGGTTTTGGGAATCATGCTGTAAACATGTTTATTTCTGCTCTAAAGTTTTAACATGGTGTCTGTGGGACTGAATCAGTGCTGGGCCCCCTGCTGGAAATTAGAGGAACTGCAGCTTTTGGCACTTCCGCTGTGAAAGTTGGTGCTTGGTATGAACACACATATCTACTTAAATTAGGAAGTGTTGATGTGAAAGAATTAAAACTGAGCTCCTGGGTTTCCTCATTTATTCTACTATCACACAGATTTTCCTTCATCATTCTCTATCTTTTCTCCTGAGGTTCAGCTCATTGTTCCTAACCATTGTGTTTATTATTAGATTAATATTTCATATGATTACATTGGATTTTTCTACCATCTTCACCTTTCCCTCTCTCTCACTGTCTCCTGAGGTTTCCCTGATGGTACACTGAGCCGAGAGTGAGGAGATAAGTGGGATGTAGGATGAAGTGATGGCCGCAGAGTATAGAGGAGAGGGGGAGGATGGCGAGAGCGATGAAGAGCTCTGTGGAAAAGAGGAAGGCTTAATGAGTATGTTGCCCCTGACTCGGGCACGAGCGCGAAGCGGGAGATGACAAGGCTGCGCGTTGCCGCGGGGGATGTAGCGCTGGCCTGCACGAAGCAGAGGCTGCCCCCCCCTACCTCTTCTCTGCTGCTCATTGCAGGAAGACCAGAGTGCACAAGAGTGCCACTCAGCCACTTCCACACAGCATTAGTGCACTATGGTGTTAATGTAGGCCTCACATTGTGATGGAAATGTGCTTTACCTTTAGATGATTTACATGTAAGAAAAGTGAAATAAAAGAAACTTTCTATCTCTGCTTTCTTGATGTGTTTTGATTTTACTGGAGTTATAATTTGCTCTGTGAGTCACAGTATGTGCTACTGTGAGTTTACATTGTGTGAAGGTAAGCATTTAAATGTTTCAGAGAAACCCAGAGAACAGAGTGCATTTCATTTTACAGGCTCTAATTTTAATTTCACAACATTTACCTTTCTGTTCTCCTGAATTTAGAGTTCAGGGTTTTGTTTTGTTTTTTCCAATTTTGCAACTAGAAACCAATGACACTCTGTTAGGACAAGTGAGGCCAGCAGTGCTTGCCCTGTGAAATATAAAAATATCCGTAAATTAAAATGTACCAAAGTAAAGCGATCTCGCTCCTTTCGTATCAGACAGCGCTGTTATAAAGTTCCTCACCTGTTTGCAACCATCCTTTACATTACTTCCATCTTGTGGCCACTTGTGTCGCTGAACGCTTGACATGTTTCTTACTCATAGGTAAGTGTACCTTTCTCCCTTTTACAGATGTGTGTGTCTCCCATTAACAAACTGGGTAAACTGAGAGGCCAGCAGTTTTTTCTGGTGCTTTGCACATGCACATTTTGGCTAAACCTCTCGTCTTACATGTAAACTGATGGCTATCCTTTCACTGCTCCGAGGTTAGTTACAATCGGAAGTTTGTGTGGAGAGCTATCTAGCATTAGCGAAGTAAATGAAGTCTTATAATGTTAAATCATCTTGAGGATACTTTGTTCTTGGTAAAATTCTTATCCTGACTGCAGGAATCTGCAGAGGATCAAACTGGCCTCTGTAATTGGCTGCTGAGCAGTTTGCGACAGTCAGACCTACATGTTGGTGTAAATACCCCCGTGTTGCTATGGAGACAGGGAGAAGTTACTTGCTTCCATCATTAGACTGGAAGTATTTCACTCTGACTTGTGTGCTGTGTAATGAAGTGCTGCAGTCTTGGTGCTGTCACTGTTTGACTGATGAGGTTGTGTTCAAATAATTCTCCTGTGCAAATTAAAAAGCTAATCCTCGTCCATCCTTACAATCACTGTCTCCCAGCAGGCGACATCGGGCCCCACAGGAGCTTAGTGGCTGCAAATGTCCGTTGCTGATTGGCTGAGCAGCAGATGGAGGAGCCGAGGAAGAGCGCTTTCAAAACTTCAAGCGCACACTAAAGTTTCCACTCGCTCTGAGACGGGATTTTAGGTGTGGCCTGTGTCTTTGGTTTCAGCTGCAGCTGTAATCCGAAACGCCGCCGCTTATAGCAGCAGCAGCAGGCTGTCTTTGTGCAGCAGAAGCGTGCACGGATCATCTGACAGCAGATAAAGCAGCGCGTCGATGAAGTCATCCGAGGTGCATCTGTGCGCCCGCATCAGTGTGTGAATATGTGCATTCAGCACTATGTCAGCTTTTTCAGGCTTGGCGCCTCGCTTGTTCTCCCCATCAAGTTTTCACATGGTTCATGCTTCCTTTCACAACAAACCTTGTGAGCATGTGCTGTCCAGCTGCATCAATTTCGCTGGAGTCTGAAGTCATGCTTGGAAATCTGCTCATCAGGTTACCACTGTTTGCCACCAAAACAGACTTTACAGGACAGTTTACCCGAAATCTGCAAACCAAAAGCAGCGGGTAGGAATGAATGTTAAAACTACCACAGACGACCAGGAAGAGACAGAAACCAACAGCACAGGAGACACAGGTTCACTCCATCTGCAAGGAGATGCAACCCAATAGAAAACAATGAGAAAGTGAAACCTGTGAAGAACAACAGCTAACAAAGACGTGCAGAGATGTGACAAAAACATGGAGAGATGCAAAACCAAACACACCACAGAATAAAATGAAGAAATGAAGATGACATCGGAAGATCAATCGGTCAATGGAAAACAATCCTGGGATTTAAAATTTGTTCAGCTCTGATGTCCTGACTCTTCCGCTCAGTGAAAGAATTATATTTGAGTTCCAAATATGTACAGATGTGCTGGAGTCTGTTTCTTTCTGTAGACTGGCTCAGATCTCTAAAACCCAGTCCTACATTTCCCATGATGTACCTAAGCAGCATGTTTTCCTGTTTGTGTGTAAAACTGGTGGAATATCCCTTTTAAAACTGATTGTTATTACAAAGACGTGAGCCTCAGTGAAGGGCGGATGGGTTATAATCTGCCCGTTAGAGGTCAAAGGTGAGCGTAAAATATGGATGCAAGTGTCTGCCATGTGTGCAGATTGGCTGCCGTGCATGACTGAGCACACATTCAGTTCCCTGTATGGTGGACATATGCCAGTTTACATCCTGCCTGTGTGTTCCAGAAATAATAACATTTCTGAGTGTTAATCATCCACATTTAAATTTAGTTTTCTGGACTTTGTTTGGAGCCACTGTGCAGAAGAACCTCAGCCAGCTGTTAGACAGTTACAGTGACAAACCACAAATATAGTTCATCCGCCCACACAGAATAACCTTCATCCACAGTAGAGGACATGCGGTACATTCCCTCCATGCTCGCTCCTGCTCTGCCTGATTTACATTGTTCAGCTTTTCCCTTTTGAGCTTTCACGTTGAAGCATGCTGCAGCTTTCATACTCACAATCAAGCTTAATTCAGACTGAAGAAGGAGCTGAGTATTTGTCAACATTTATGTTTTGGCCTCCACCACGTTAGGTTTTTGGATGAGATGGGTTCCACATTACTACAGTCGTCTGTGTCCCCATCCACCTGTCACTCAAAGAGGCCACGCCTCCCAGAGCAGCCTCAAGTGGACATTGAAGGAAATGCACTTCCTAGTTGCTGCTTGGCTACACCAGAATCCTTCATTTGAATATACTTACATCGGTGTAGAGCAGTAAGACAGACATTAACGTACTGGATGGATCATCACATTTATACTGTGTGCTCTGTAAAAACTGATCATAATCATTAGCATCAAACTCAGGTAGTTCTAAGAAGGTGGCACTAATGTTTTTACTTAAGCAAAGGATGCGATAACTTCATCCATCAGAGGAGAAACAGCACATGACAGTAAAATGATATTTATTACTTCAAGGTTCGATTTGTGGCTGGTGGCTGATCATGTGACTGAGGTATTTTCCCTTCATAGCAGTCGTGACGAAACTCTCACATTACCAGAAGTCTCGCACAGCCTGCCGTTCCAGTATTTCCCATTAATTAGGGATTTCCATCCACGGATACCTGCAAACTCACCTAATCACCAACACACTCCTGTGATTATGAGTGTCCCCTGATGGAGATCCCTAACACACTTAGCTGGTTTCTGTGACTCCTGTCAGTCAGACTGGAAACAAACATTGTGAATGATTCATGTAGAAATTAGATATTTATGCTCTCAGTTTGTTAGAGCAGCTCTAACCTCCCAGAATAAACAAAAAAAACAAACCTTTAGATGTCAAAAACACCCAAATATGGTTCTGTTTATGTTTCACTGTCATGTAATGCCACTGCTAAGAAAAATATCGTTATTTTAAAGTTTTCCTGATTTATTATGTGTCTGATCATTCTCTGTGTTCTCCTTGTTGTCTCTGAAGTGAATTTTGCATCCTCTCAGTCTAACTGGGACTGATTCCAGCTCTCCAGCCAGCTGATCCCGCTTCTTCCTGCCCACTGCTGCCTCCATCTGCTGGGCTTTCACTCCTGCTGCCTCCAACAGGACCAAGCCTGCTGCTGAAAGTACACAACATATAATTTTATAGGGCTGAATACAAAAAAAAGAGGAAAATAGTGTGAGGATGTTTAGAGAGGTGGAGCTGTCCGTGGTGCTGGATTGGGATTTTGGAAACACTCGTCACACACACTGCCCGCCTGACTGACACAGTCTCGTCCCAGCAGCTGAAAAATCTTCATGTTCGTGGACACGAATCATCAGACATGAGAAATCATGTTCAGAGACATGAAATCAAAGAGAGAAAACATGTTGACATTAGAGTCTGAAAACAGATGAACAAATTAAATGTTGTGAGCATTTTGCTTTTTCTAAAACATGATGATGTTAGTGAGCATTTAAAGCCTCAGAGTCATCGCTTTCACTATCTTGGTCTTTGAAACGCGGACATAAGGAGTGAGGAGCAGAAACAAACCACACTGCAGACCCACACAGCAACGACCTGTCAATCAAAAACTAGCCCTGCCTTAAATCCTGTTTCCTGGTCTCTTCTGACTGTAACGGGACCATCATTTCCACAATGGGACCATAAACTCATTAGCTGAGCACAAGGCTCATTTTCTCATAAACTATAAAACAATTTGACTTCGCTTTACAGTCGCCCCCTGGTGGATATCAAAAAGAATGCAGGTTAAAGTACTTCAGCATTAGTTTCACATTTCAAACCAGTTAGTGAGGTCACCCTTTTATCTTTTATGGAAATGAAAATCCTTGAAACGGTGGAGCTGGAGCCGAGTCGGGTTGCAAAGCAGAAACTGTGGGTTGAAAATATTAAGAATAAATTATTGAATGAGTTGGTGTGTCCAAAGCTGGCACTATATATTTATGAGTTAATAATAATAATAATTTAGACCAAAGTCTGAAGGTTTTGAGATGAACTAACAGGATTTGTTTGCAGACATATTTACACCTGCAGATTTCCTCTGATTCATACGTCCCATTTAAAGCTTCTCACTGATCTAAATTAGAAGCAGCTGATTAATCCACAGCACACAGAAGATATCTCTGAAAGTTTCCTGTTTTATCGTTTTTAAACTCTAATTTTAAAGTCACACGAGCCAGCTTAGACTCAGCCCGTTGAGCTGACCTCTCCGATGATCGAGGTGAGATAACTCAGACTCAGCGCTGAGGCTCAGAATTTAATAAAGTCAAATTAAACCTCAGAGTGATTCAGGCTGCAGGTTGGGGCTTTTTTTCTAAATCCTTTATCTCACTATCAGCTCATGTTGCATTTGTCACACAGCGTTTTCCTTACAGCAGTAGTAGTATTTTTATAAAGATGATCGTCAAGTTTGGTTATTAAAGAGAAAATGAATATCAGTGAAGACGCAGAAGAATAAAGATTTGGTGGAAATTCTGATGTTTAACAATAACATTTTATAACTAAAACAAATATTCAAATACTGATATACAAATATTCAAATTCAAATACTGAAAAACTGATTTTTTATTTTCAAGCAGATGTAATTTAATGTTTACTTTAAATGAACCAATTAGTCATATATTTGTATGAGTCATTAACATATTTTAATAGTTAAATTATTTTGTTAATCTGATAATTATATTTTCTTTTTAAAAAATTGTTAGTTTTTAACATAATAGGCTTTAATTTGATCATTGACAAGTCTTCCATTGTTTTCTGTAATCTAAATATTTTTGAGGGTTTCTGTGATTTTAGCTGCACAAGAACAGTTTGTTCTCCTGAGAGTTTCAAGAATTTTAGCTGTTGACTGTAAATGTATGATGATTAAATTCATTTGTATTTTCCATCTTTGACATTTAACACAGGATGGTTTTACATTTTTTCTCCCTGGATTTTGTTTTTGGAATTCATTCCACTGTGTTGGTGAGCTTCTCTTCTTGGCACTAAGGAGCTTCCGTACCTGATGGTGATAATTATATTTCCTCTCATGTATGAGGTTCTCTGCGTGTTTAAATAAAGTTGTTTTTTTATTCTTGATTTTTCTCTGTTACACAGTCAGAGCAGATGATGTCTGCTGATTTCTCCCTGTCTCCATAGCAACACGGGGGTATTTACACCAACATGCAGGTCTGACTGTCGTAAACTGCTCAGCAGCCAATTACAGAGGCCAGTTTGATCCTCTGCAGATTCCTGCAGTCAAACCTGAGACCTGCTCGCTATGAGACACCTGCAGCACAAACACGTCGGACTGGTTACATAACCCATGATGCAGTGCGCTCCTCTCGCTCTCGTTCCTGTTGTTGTGGGGCGCGTGTCCGCGGATCCTTCATGTGGATTTTAGCGGAACTTGACGGACAGGAGCCGAGCAGCACAGCTCGACCTGCTGCACGACTCTCCGCTGTTTGTGCGCACATTCAGGACCGGAGCACCTGCTAGCTTTTACAGTCTGTCTGCACTGCGTCGACCCCCGCTCCCTCCTCTTCCTCACTCCCCTCCCTCCCTCTGTCGCTCACTTCTTTTCTCTCTCTCTCTCTCTCTTCATGAAATCCTGCAATATGCTTCCAAATTCCCGGACGCGGACTCTCTCCTGAGCCGGTTTTCCTTTAAAGCCTCGGATTTTTTTCCCTCCGTTTTTACCGCAGAGAAAATCACGAGAGTCTTTGAGTGCGGATGCTGCTGCAGTGCCATGTCTTCCCCTTCAGACTGGGAGCCAGCTCTTCTTGGGAGTCCTCTCCTCTCTCCAGCATGATTTTAAGAAATTGTCAGTCAGGATTTTTGCTGTCTGAAGCCTCCTCCTTCTCCTCTTCCTCCTCCTCCACCTCCTCTCTCTGCGGGCTTCTCCGATCGACGCTGAAAACCTACACCAAGAGGATACGGATGTTGACCAAGACAACATAGTCTATTAATATTTCAGAGCTACTGTAAAGCGATATCAGTATTAAACCCCAGGTTGTGGCGGGTGGCCGGGGAAGGTGCGCAGGATCTCCATCTGCTGCTCTCCAGCTCTGCGCAGGTGGGTTTTACGTGTCATCTTCATCACTTGGAGGGTTTTCGGGTTGAAACTGTGTGCTGGTGTGAAGGTGAAACGCTTTTTGTGGCTGAAGGCTGAGTGATGTGCGCAGCGGGGCTGCAAACTCGAGTACTGATGTATGCGGTAAAATTACAGCAGATGCAATGCAGCTTCTGGAGGTGCTGCAGGATTTTTTTTCCCCTCTGAACAACAGGAAGCTCTCCAACCAGTGAAACATGTCTGCGGCGAAATAAAAGCGCGTTTGAGTTACAGCATGTCGTTTTTTCTGTCTTTCAGGTGAGAGAAAGGAGATGTGATGGCGATGGTGCTGAGGATGATGATGATGATGGAGAGGGAGGTTCTCCACAGCTCCTGGCCGCAGTAGGAGCTTCTCCACTCCAACCTGCCGCCTCTTTCTCTCCTCTACACCTAAACTTCCTCTTCCTCTCCTCCACCCGCCAGGAAGGATGACTGTGGTGTCCACAGAAAACATGGACGAGACCTCCACCCTGCCGGGTCACCCGCAGGACCCCTACCCGCCCGATGACGACCACGACAACCATGACTGCTGCGAGCGGGTGGTCATCAACATCTCGGGGCTGCGCTTTGAGACCCAGCTGAAGACCCTTGCCCAGTTCCCGGAAACCCTACTGGGGAACCCCAAGAAGAGGATGCGCTACTTCGACCCCCTTCGAAACGAGTACTTCTTCGACCGGAATCGCCCAAGTTTTGACGCCATCTTGTACTATTACCAGTCAGGAGGACGGCTGAGGAGGCCAGTCAATGTGCCGCTGGATATGTTCTCAGAGGAGATAAAGTTTTATGAACTCGGTGCTGAGGCAATGGAGAAGTTTCGGGAGGATGAGGGGTTTATTCGGGAAGAGGAGCGACCTTTGCCCGAGAACGAGTTCCAGCGGCAGATCTGGCTCCTCTTCGAGCACCCGGAGAGCTCAGGTCCAGCCCGGGGTATCGCCATTGTCTCGGTGATGGTCATTCTTATTTCAATAGTCATTTTTTGCTTGGAGACATTACCAGAGCTGAAGGAAGATCCCAACGACCGGATTCACATGGTGGGCAACACCACCATGTTCTACAAAGCAAGCGTCCTCACAGACCCTTTCTTCGTGGTGGAGACGCTCTGCATCATCTGGTTTTCCTTTGAGTTGATAGTTCGGTTCTTTGCCTGCCCAAGCAAGGCAGCGTTCTTCAAAAACATGATGAACTCTATTGATATCGTGGCTATAATCCCGTATTTCATCACTCTCGGCACAGAGCTGGCCGATGACCAAGGCAACAGGGAGGGGAAGGGTGGCGGGGAGCAGGCCACGTCTCTGGCCATTCTCAGGGTAATCCGTCTGGTGAGGGTGTTCAGGATCTTTAAACTGTCCCGACACTCCAAGGGGCTCCAGATTCTGGGGCAAACTCTAAAGGCAAGCATGCGGGAGCTGGGCTTGCTCATTTTCTTCCTCTTCATCGGCGTGATTTTGTTTTCCAGCGCCGTTTACTTCGCGGAGGCTGAGGAGAAGGACTCGTTCTTCTCCAGCATCCCAGATGCTTTTTGGTGGGCTGTGGTGTCGATGACGACAGTCGGCTACGGAGACATGTACCCTGTGACCATTGGAGGGAAGATTGTTGGCTCGCTTTGCGCCATAGCCGGAGTGTTAACCATCGCGCTGCCTGTGCCCGTCATCGTGTCCAACTTCAACTACTTTTACCACCGGGAGACGGAGGGTGAGGAGCAGGCCCAGCTGCTCAACGTCAGCAACCAGAACTTGGCGTCTGACACCAACTCGAGCCGCCGCAGCTCCTCGGTGGTCAGCAAGTCGGAGTACATGGAGATAGACGAGGACTTAAACAACAGCATCGACAACTTCAGGGAAGCTAACCTTAGGACTGCCAACTGCACAGCTCCCAGCCAGAACTGTGTTAACAAGGGCAAGCTGCTCACCGATGTGTGAGGCGGCGCACGACCACCGCTGTAAATATTGTAGAAATATCTGGATGCTTTATCGACATTGGTGCATTTTATTCTCATCTTTGCATTGATTAATTCAGACATGTGTGGAGACTTTAATGCACACATGGTCAAATTATTCAAAAATTTAAAAAAAACCCAGAAAAAACATTTGTTTGGCAATAGTATAAAAATCTGCAGATTCGGGGAAACATTTGAGAAATTATTGACAAAGTTTAGTAACTTGCACCCTTTGATTTTCTAATGGTCTTAACATTAAATGAAAGCTTCACTAATTTTACTCATCACATATTTTCATAAACTGTATATAAAATTATGGATGAAAGGTTTAAACAGTGAAGCCAGTGCTGAGGTGGCTTAAACCTGCATTCCTTCTTCTGCAGTGGGCAACCCCTCTTTTAGAAGTCTATGAGAAAATGAGCCTACTGCTTACCTGACTTCTCAGCTCAGTAATATTTTCCTGATGAGTTCATGGTCTCATTCGCTGGTTTCAGGTCTTACTGAATAAAACACGGTTTACTTTGGAAATTACGGTCCCGTTCAAGTCACACGGGGCGATAAAAGAGGGGCGGAGCTAGAACAGAGCTTCCTCGTGACTGTCTGAGTGTGCGGTGTCCCTCGGTTCCTCATTCATCCCAGAGCTTGCGCTTCATGTTCAGATTCCAAACCAGCTTCAAACGAGGCTTCATGGCATCATCACACTGGCTATGTCCATCTTTTATATACAGTCTCAGAAGTTAGGTTAAATGTCTCAGCTTGTCAGTTTATCTAGACTAAATCTTGTGGTAAAAACGGGACCTCTGGATTTTAAAGATATGAAAAGGCTGCAAAACAGATTCACACATTGCATTTCCCACTGGGAAATGTAGTGTTTTGTCCCAAACTAGAGATGGAAAAGTAAGAGTATTTCTTCTTCCTGTTTCATATAACTTTCAGCCATTCTTCCAGCTCAGTCTAAAGAAAACACATCCTTTTGAAAGGGAAACGCTCACCTGATGGAGTGCACCTTTAACAGAGTTATTACGGTAATCCCCTCCTAGAATCCTTTTATAATTACAATTTTAATTTAGGATGAATTAAAAGAAAGACTTTAGAGCAAAGCAATACAACTTTTATCTGTGCTGCACTATTTGACAAAAAGATATTACGCCACAGAAAAAATGGATCAAAAGTAGCTTTAAAAGTAACAGACAAGATTCAGAAAGTATCAAAAGCAAGCTAAGACAATGACATATATGCAATGCATATACTGTGAATTTAAGGGTAGAAATGACTAACTGGACAATAATGAATCAAATGTCTTCCCGATATCTGCCAAGTTTTGTGCAACAGACTCAACTTTCAGGAAAAAAAGAACAGAAAAAATAATTAAAGCCCAACTGAGATTCGAAGAACGATATCCTCCCTGAAGAAACGCTTTCTGTGTGGATTATTTCAGGTGTGTCTTTCTGCGGCACATCCAGGGAAAGTTTGGAAAATGCGACGCCGGATGTAGACCCCGGCTTTTCAGGCACCTTATCAGAGACAAACAGGAAGTGTGCCAAGCCTTGTGAAGGATTACGTACACCGCTGCTGCTGCTATGGGTCAGCTGGAGGTTCCCTGTATGATGCCATGCAACACTCCTTTATATAGAAGCATGTGGAGACTCTCTTCTCTCTTATATCGGCATGAACAAGACGTTACCTCATTTTATTTCTACATTCTTCTGTGCGTCGAGCTCCATCTGCCCCTCCTGGATTTTTTCTCTCATTTGTTTTCACCAAAAGTGCACTGGCTGTTTATTCTTATCATTTCAGTTGTTTCAGAGCATTTAAGTGTTGAATGTTTAAGGGAACAGGAACTCTTCTTCTTTTGAAGATCATGGCATGTCAAAATACTAAAGCATTATGGCCTAATTAGCTATAGTATAGCTACGTATACTCAGTGCATGACGTCAGTATTAAATTGCTTGCAGTTGTGGAGGGACCTGGGGAGGTGGAGGATGAAGATGATGATGTGTGTTCTCATTATTGTCACGCTAATGACAGCATTTGGTGCATGATGGAGCTAAACTGTCGGAGGGGACAAATCTGCTAAAAAAAAAGACAAAAAAAAACAAAATTAAGAAAAAAAAACAAGATATAGCCGATGATCTCTAAAAAAAAGATCTCAGAAATTCCATCCGCCGTCTTCATTTGTTTAAAGCGTCGATCTTGGAGTGCATGGGATCATTTCATGTGATTTGTGACCCCAAGAAGGAAATCAGTAATATTTAACAAATTTCGTAGATATATCTGTAATTAGTGTCTTAGTGCCTTGAAGCCCTTCTCGTTCTAGAATTGACTGAAGTGCCTCCCGTTCCAAGAGAAAAACAAAGAGTTTACTGTGTGCAGCTTAACTTCTCCAGCCATAAAGATGCACTGCTCCCTGCAATTATGGAACTAAACACAGACAAACCCACATGTTCAGAATTTAGTCCCGATTCCTGGACCTAAAAAACACAAAGAAAAGCTTTCTGAGATGATGACACACAGCATCCGTGCAGAAAAGTTCAAATATGGATCATTAAAGATTTCTTTATTTTTGGTACATTTGGAGTTTGAGGGTACGTATACCACACGGACACTCAGCCCTTCCAGATACCCATCAGAGAAAAGTAACATGGGGGTGATGTGTTGGATGTTCAGATGGAGTGACTGTCGAAGGATAGGAGCTGCTCAGCTGGTTCAATTAGAACAGGACAGAAAGGTCAAACAGCTCGATTTAAGAGAAAGTCATGAAGGAAACGGTCAGAAACCAAAGCCAGCAGTTTGAGGATGGTGATTCTCGTGCTGGTGCAGTACATCTGTGGATAGGTGTATAAAGAGGGATATTATAGAGTGATTGCAGTGCGTAAAGTCCTTCTTACAACAGATATGAGGAAAGAAGCGATTAGTGATCGGGCGATGAGATGTGATGAGCAGAGAGAGAGCAGCGAAGAGCTGAACCCTGTGCTGAGGGTGCCTCTGTCACAGTGTCATAGCACGCATGTTGTCTGAAGGTTCCTACAGATGGGATCTAATCTGTGCCCATATCTGTAGTCAGAACACGTGAGCTTCAGGTTTAAATTAGTAGTCTGGACTCTGCTGCTGAAGTCTGGACAGGCTTTGGTTGGATGCAGGTACCCTCCTCTGTGCACAGCAAAGAAGAATTATGACAGCACCCTCATCCACCATCATCCAAACACTGAGGTGGTGTTTATCCCTCCACTCGAGCTCTGAGCCTTCGAGAATCAAAGCCGAGTACCACCGAAGTTCTTCCTGATGCCAGAACCTTTAAATGACATAACGTCAGTTCTTCCTTTAATTCCTCACATGAATGCTAAAAGTAGGCACTTTAATTAGCTGCTGAGGGAGCAAAATACCTTTTCAGACACATGAAACTAATGAAATTAGTTTCTTATTTATACCAGCTAACCGCACAGAACTGTATACACTGTTTAAGGTAACAAACATTTTAAAATAGCCACAGAAACAAGGACACAGAAAAATACCTTTAAAATAACATCTGATCAGTAACTGGTGCTAATTACAGCTCATTATTCTCACTTTTTTACAGAATTAAAATGAATTTGAAGCAAAAGTCAAAGAGTTACAGCTTTGAAATCTAGAGTCATACATTTCTTGCCTTTACAAAAACAGCTGTGTGAAACAGGTGATGATTTCTGTTTATTACCAAGCTCTTTCTTGATTATGTCACATTTTTTAGATTTTACAGGTGTACCTGGGTTTTAGCACAAAATGCAAATTTTGTGGTTAAGAAATAATTTTTCATTGTTTCACCAAAAAAAAGTGCCTCACTTTCAGAGAAATTTCTTAAAAATCTAACAATTATTGGCAGTCTGTGAATATAAACATGGCGTGGGCGTCCTCAGTGAAGTTAGGGCTTCAGCTGAGGCACAAAAACGAGACGTCAGCATGAGGGAGCCTGTGAACTGAACAGAACAGCAGAACACTGCCACCTTCTGATGCCTGGGACCAAAAACTCCTGGAGATTCGATCAGTCTTTGGAAAGAGTAAAAACTGTCATCAATCTGTGGCACCTTCACCTGCCTTTAGTCACTGCCGTGTTTGTGATGCTTTTTACTAAGCCCGTCCTGAGTGAACGTGAAAGGAAAAAAACCTCTGCCTGTGTGTGGATGATGGTGGATCTGACCTCAGTGTTTCCTCTGCAAAGCGTCTGAACGTTACCATGGGCGTTAGTCACTCTGCACGCCAGTAAAATGGCGCTGCTGCCGCTGCTGTTCATACGGGGGAGCACCTGCCTGTGTGAGGGAAGACTGCTGTCATATTTTTTTCTTGTTAAATCACTGGCTTTAATCCCCAGTTTATATTCAGTTTGTAAGGCCGAGCTGTGGTCGCTATAACGACATTCTGACTCGTGTCTATTTCACAGAAAGTATGAACATGAATGTTTTCAGGTTTCTCTGGTGGGAAAATATCAAGGATAAAAATGCTGGATTTTTATCCTGATCCTCGCTTCAGACAAAACCACCTGCAGACTTTCAGGCTGCTGTTACACTTAAAGCTGAACCTCAGAGTCAGAGCTGCAGTGACCCGAGGAGTCCTCTGCAGCCACCCACACAGCTGTTTTCACTGATTAGAGCTCCTCTCAGGACTGTGTGGGCATGTGCAGACTGAACCTGGGACCGACAACATTAATCACTAAAAAACTTCAAGTTAATTAGTTTTAATTATTTATTTGTGTAACCACAATGTTTTAATTATTATTGTAGGAAAATGTATCTGTGGTGCCATATTTTACTCAGTCTGCACTTAGCCACAAAATGAAGTAAACACAACAAACACAAGATTATATTATGCTCTCTTGGCTATTAACCTTAAAAACACAAACTATTATTAATGTGAAAAAGACTAAATAATCTGAAGCATGCGTGATTGTATTTTCAGGTAACTTTTTCCATAAAATGCAGAAATTATTATTAATCTAATTTTACACACAATAATCTCATTCATGCCAAAACAGTTTGGACAAATTCCAGGCTGGGGATGATATGAAGATGAATTTAAAAATGAATAGCTATTAGACACTAATAATCCATGCACAAAGTGTGTTTGTGTGTGAAAGAGAATTATTCTAATTTATTCATGCACATGAACAGTTTCAGCTTAGCACAATGTATACAAGCACAATAATTCTGTTTATGCACAAACTGAGGGAAGTCTTGTTGTGTGCAGAATTATACATTACAAGAAGAGCTTACAGAAGTTTGTCCCTGCAACTCTGAAATGTTGCTGACAAGAAAACGTGTTAATGATCTGATTTGACATGATGGTGATAAAAGAGCCTTCTTGTGTGCTCCAGAATTTTCATCACATGCAAACTGGAGTATCTCTTTTGCACTCAACTATTATCCATTTATTTAAAAAAATCTATTTTTAGCCCTGCCTATGATTAGAATTAGATTAGAATTTATCAAAAAACACAATATTTGATCTCTTTTAGTCCAGAAGTTGTCTTATTGTTACAAGATGCCGATAAGAAAAATATGTTTTCTTGATGCAAAAATGTATGTATTTTGTGTCACAGTTACTGATTTCTGAAATTCTTATTTTAAGATTAACTTCTGGCACAGAGCACAGCTTTATTTGGGACTCTTCTGCTTCCTGAAGCTTTAAATTTATTGCTGCTGTGAGTGATGGAACATCAGGAGGAAGGTTTATTGTGTGTCTCAGCTGTGTGTCATCATCCTTTTACCTTTAAGGCTTGTCTTATAAACTGCTGAAGGAAAAAAATCCCTTTAATTAACATTTCAGTCTGATGAAAAAATTAATACATGCAACGAAGGTGCTACGTGTTAAACATGCAGTATGTCCTAGGGAGCAAAATTACAAATTCCACATGTTTTTAAAGGAAGGATTGCATCAAAAATGTCTATATTTTCTTGACAGCTGTTTAAATTTGTGATGACATCCAACATCAGGGTGATCGGTCGTCTTCTTGTGGTTAGAAATTCTGTTTGTTCACACTTGTTTACCACAGGCCAGAGTTAGAGACATATCTGCACCTGAAGGGACCAAATCATCATCAGAGCAGCTAAACACATGGATGGTACACAAACATTTTCTAGATTAAAGCTCATGTGTTTGGAGAGATTTTATAGTATGTAGTTATTTTTAGAACCTTTATCATTTGATTATGCAGTAGCGAGGAAGAGAAACAAGTTTCCTTTCAAATTAAAGTCCAGTTTTTATAACTACAGTAAACATAATTTATTTAAGAAGCTTCTAGCTGCCACACGCAAACCGATCGATTAATTAATTTGCAGATGACTACATGATTTATCTCCAATGAGCTGCAGAGCAACCATTTTATTCAATCTGTGTTTTCATTACAGGATGTTTGATTTTTTTACAAATATTCATTCGGACTGCTGACTCAAGCCATCAACGCAGCGTTTCTCAGCACTGAGAAGATCATATATCCATATCTGTGTATTTAAAGCTGAGTTATTACAGCAAAGCGTTCTGCAAACACAAAGTGCAGGAAGCAAGAAATCAGTTGTTGGAACATTGCCGACTGTGATTGTTTCCATTCCATTAAAATCAGACATTAAGAGTCTTTTACTAATCATTGTTGGATACCAACAGCTGTGGGGTTGTGGTGAAGATTCTCTCTAAATTGAATGCCTCTGGAGAATTTTTCAGCAATATTTAAGCTGTTTATTGTCACTGAATTAAGCTGGAAGAAGGAATTTTCCTTAAAATTGAAACAAAATGAAAATTATAGGTTAATCGGTTATGAAAAATAAATATAGTTTATGTTTTAATTTTGTGACATTAAAATTAATAATTAGTCTTGACCTTTGAATGACTTTGAAAATTCAAATATTCAGACATTCACAGCTGATTATAAATTATATTCTGACCATAAAAGTGAGTTAAACCTTCACAATGAAGAGAAACTGTACATCACACTTTACAACAGATAAATAGATCAGGTTTCTAAATTTTCAGACAGATTTTGGGTTGAGAAACTCTGTTTTAGGTCTTGTTTCATAGGTTTTTGTGATATTTAAAAAGCCATGACACAAGTGAAAATGATTCTTATGATGCAGAATTATAATAAGTATATGTTTCATGAATTTTTGGAAAAATGTGATTATGTGCTGATGGTTTTTGTCAGCACTGCAGTGTAAAGAGGAGGTGCATGGATGAGTGAAGACCGAACTGCATGAACTTAACATTAACATAAATTTATGCTGGTGGAGATATATTTTTGCTTAAACAAACACTCTCATGATTGTTTGTCTTTTTAGAAACTCATAAAAAGATTTCCAGCTGGTTATTTTGGGACGAATTATGTTCGGCTTACCATTTAGCTTAAGTAAGTCTGTTCCCTCTTAGTCTCAAGCCAAAGTCATCATTTACAAAATAAGATGATAAACGTACTTGTTTCCCCTCTGCTGGGGTACTGAGATCCTCCTTGAACTCCGCAGTCATCAACATCGCAATACGTCTGTTTTATTCTGCTTTTATTGCTTTTTTAATCTTAAAAGCTCTTACTGGAGAGCACAGCATTTGTCATTTGTTGTTGAGGCATAGTCTGTAACCTATGCAAGGTTAGTCAACGACATATGTCCAATCTGATTATCGTCATATAACAGCAGTTTCAATAAATCTTCAAAGATGAACCATTTGCTGTGATTCATTTGAAAGCATTCTCATGTGGACTGTATGCCAGTAAGGTGAAATTTTCTTTGCAGACGAATAACCAGTTTATGTATTTTTACAATCAGTTTAACTGCTTCTCGTGTAAATGCTACAAAGCCACAGTTAATGACCTAAAGACACTTGAACACTTGCATAAACACATTTATCTACATTTTTCATGAAAACTATGATGGTGGTCAAATAGAAGCAAAATCAGTTACAGAGCGATGTGATGCAAGCATTTTCAACTGAGAATAGATCGCAGGGCAGACGCAGAACAGTGAAGGGATTTTATTTCTCGGCTGGTTTGGGAAAGCATTGATGTTCCCCCAGAAGAGCTGGAGGTGGCTGTGAAAGGGAGGTCTGTCTGTCTCTGTTTTGACTGCCTCCAACAAGAACTAGACCTGGATGGGCATCAGAAAATGGATGGATGGATTCTGTTTTATCAGCTTGTAATGTCTTTGGTATGTTTTTAAGGAACTTTTTAAAATAGCAGATGGCAGGTATTATACAGCAACGTTTTACAATTCTAAATGCCTGGAATTAAATAACATTGGAAATAATATTTCAATTGCTACTGTAGTTGGTAGAGTTAGTTTGAACTAATTTACAAACTTGATAATTATAATGTTCAAATTTGTCCTGTTTTATCAGTTCATCATATCTTATGTTAGAAGCACAGGCTCCTTTGAAGCTGTGCAGTGTTTGGAAAGCTCAGTGTCAGCACTTTGAAAGGTGTAATATAATATCTCTGCACATTTTTTCATGCCTGGGAGTCAATTACACTTGAGCACAGGATCAACACGAGCAAAGTCAAACTCCAGGAACAAATGTTGCAGAAGAGCAGCAGCACGTGTAGATGTGACCGCTCCAAAATAGCTTGACATGTGAAGCAGCTCAGAGAGTCCAACAGAGATCCTGCTCCACATCAACACTCAGATCACTGTGATGAAAACAAGCATAGAAATGTGAACTAAAAAGTCCCAAACATTTATGCAAAAACATTCAACAGAACGCTTTATAGGCTCTAACGACATGGAAGCGTGTTCGTTAGAGTCTATAAAAACTGTTTACAATAAATTCAGGTCTGTCTGTGCCAATTAAGATTAATAAAAGGAAAAATAAGGATGGAAGTGAATAAAGGAAGGAGGGAAGTCAAATAAACTGAAATATGTCGAAGTAAACAAAAGGTATAAACAAATAAAACCAACTTTTAATGAACAAAGACTGATAAAAGAAACAAGCTTTGAGAAAAGAAAAGAAAACAATAAGGGAAAAGAAAATGAAAGAGGAAAAAGCTGAAATTTTTTTTAAAAAAGTCAACAGAGGAAACAAGAAATTTAAAAAGGACGGAGAATAAAGTGACAAGGAAGCAAAGCAAAGACATAAGATGAAGAAATTTCAGGAAAGGTGAAAGGAAATAGGAAGAAACAACACAAGACGTAGAAGACAAAATTAATATAGAAGGAAAAGTGGTGGAAGTAAGGAAGGGACTGATTCTTATATAGTGCTTTACTACTCTCCCAGAGTACTCAAAGCGCTTTATACAACATACCACATTCACCCGTGCACTGTCTTCTATGGTTTTAAGTGCTTACTAACTACCATTCACACTCCAATGGATGCATCGGAGAGCAACTTGGGGTTAATATCTTGCCCAAGGATATTTGGCATGCAGACTAGGGGTAGCTAGGGATCAAGCCACCAACCATCTGATCAGTAGATGACCTGCTCTACCTCCTGAGCTACAGCCACCCCAGGAAACAAAAAGGAAAATAGGAAGGGGAAAGGAGAACACAAAGATAGGACAGGAGAGAGAGTAAAGACAAAATATGGAAGTTAAGAGAGAAAACAACATGACAGGAAAGCTAACAGAAAACAGAACAACAGAAAAGTGTTAAATAGAAAAAACAAAATAAGAATGAAGGGAAAATGTATGTTAAAGAATATAGAGCAGGAAAGGAAAAGAAAGGATAGGGAAGTGACAAACATGAGGGGATTTATTTTACGCAATGGAGATATGAAGATGTCAGTTATGTTTTCCTGTGTGTGGAGTGCTGCCGGCCTGGTGGAGGGCCGGTGTCTGTGCTGTTTGCCGTGCAGGACGTGTTTGTGTGGAGCTGTTTGAGATGCTGCTGTGAGTTGTATTCTTAGCTCGGTAAGAATAGCTCCTCTGTGACTCAGATTGTTTGGTGCAGCCCACAGAGCAGCTTCTCATGAGGACATTATGGAGTCTGTACGGTAAAACGCTCCGGACTCCAGCTTTAAGGTCACCGGCGCTGCAGCAGGACTCGCAGTGACTCACACGTGTCCTTAAGCCCAAATACGCTTCCTGTTTGTCCTGCCTCTTTTTGCTTCTTGTCCTTTTGTTAACTTTGCATTGTTTTTGCTTTCTATTGCTTCCTTTCCTTCCTCATTTTCCACCGAGTTTCTTCTTTACCTTTCACATCTTTTCATTTTGCTTCCTGTCTTTTCCTTCTTGTCTTACCCTCTCATTCTTTTTCACCTCTTTTTTCACTTCCTTTCAAATTTAGTTTTTCTTTCCTTTCCCCTTGACTTCCTTTCCACTTCCACTGCCTTTCATGTCATTTCTTTCTTTTCTTACTTTACCTTCTTTTCTGTTCTTCAGTCAGACAGTTACCTGACCTACAGCTGACTGGATTTGGGGATGTAGATTTTTTGTTTGTTTGTTTTTCTAGATTTGTAATCAGGAAAACAAATATTCCCATAAATGTTTGACTGATTCTTTTACACAGTTGGGAGCGTCTCTCAGTTACTCATCTGCTCCATGTCTCCACTGGATGTAAATCCTGTTGATTTTCCTGACACTGATTCCTCCATCGTTTTTTATAAGAGCTTTTTTGTGTGTGTGCATGAATCATACCGATGCTGGAGACCACTGCGGCATACAGTAAATGTTAGAGTGTGTGCTGAAAATGAGAAGAGCCATTTCTGTATATATGGAGACAGGGAGGCAGCCTGGGGCAGAGTGCATGTTAGGTTAGTGTGGGTGGATGCAGAGGGAGATCCAGAGGAGAAAAAACACAACAGAAACAAAGAGAAAGAGAAGGAAACAGGGCAGAGTAGGAGGAGGTAGACAACCAAACACTGAGAGGTCTGCTATTTGTGGAAAGAGGAGAAATTGACATGCAGCAATGGAAAAAAGAAAAAGTTTGAGAGCAATAGATTTAGTCACATCACAGATGAAGCTCTGTTAGAGTCCTGGAATAAACCAGCTGCTGCTGCGTTTTCTTATTGTTTATGTTTTATTGAGGTTCTTGGCCATGAAGAACATTCTGGTGAACTTGGGCAACGTTCTCTAATGATGAAGAACATCCTGAACTGTTACAGATCCTTGGATACATCCAAACATTAGCCTCTGGGGCTGAAAAATAAAGGC
>VVHJ01024938.1:62938-77118 GCA_015107715.1 Tylochromis polylepis
GGGGCTGAAAAATAAAGGCCCAAAGCCTGCAGTTCCTCTAACGTCCACCAGAAGCTCCAACAGTAAGTCAATCTCCTACATAGACATGTCCAACTTTGTCTCTGTAGCTTTTCATTGGCTCAGATCATGTAAGCGTGTCTTTGAGCTTGGTTTTTCAAAACTACAGCCCATGGGCTCACAGCTTTTAAATGCTTCAAAAACAGACTCGATCCCAGCCCAACCAACATGTCAGTGTGGTTGTTGACCTCCTCCAAACCGCACAGCAGCAGAATAATGACCAACCTCCTGCTATGGGTGGATCATCTCAGACATTCCTTCCTGTCGTATGATGGTGTTTGTTTCTGCCCATCAGCAACTTTTACTGAGGACAGTTTAACCATCATCCACCATCTTCCTGTGCTCATGTGTTCATATTAGCTTATCCACAGCTCTGTAGCTAGCCACCAGATAGCACATCATTATGCAGGGTGTATCAAAAGGAATCGTCACGATTTCAAAAGGCTATATTTGTAAAATGATGCACATAGAAACTTGCAGTAAGTTTTAACGTTAATCACTGAATATAGAGTTTTACATACAAACATCACACGTGCTCTATGTTTCCCTGCCTGGACACACGACACATGTCCATACGATAGTCAAACTCGTCCCATACTTCTGTGAGCATGTGTGAAGTCACTGTTATGTTAGCTGCCAGAAACCACATGAAACTCACAAATTCACCCTTTCTAACAGGGCGTGTTTCCATCGTTATCGGTGAATGGCTGCAGAATTAAAGCACTTTGAAATCAAATGATTCTTTGTGATACATGCTCCAACTTCAGCAGCTCTCCATCTCAGACATCATCAGAGTTTATGTCTGTGGCGGGGCGTGGCTTGCGGTGCCGTGCGGTGGAGAAGGCTTCACCTGCACGGCATCGGCAATCACGCCTCGCCAGCTATAAAACGGGTCCGGTGCAGCCTGAGGTCGTTGTTGTTGGTGTTATGTGCGGCTGGCAGCGGGAGAGCTGCAGCCGGTGTCTGTGTGACAGCAACCGTGTGAAGTGTGTGTATGATATGAATAAAAGTATGTGGAGCAACATGCCCGAGTCGTGGGGTCTGCCTTGGGTCCGCTACAATGTCCAAGGTTATAGCATGGCTCTACGGTACCTCAGTCAGCTAACATCTAATACAGGATTTATACTTCTGTATATACTTCTGTATTTCAGAGAATGACAGAAAAATCTTTGACCGGAAAGGCTAATGACGTCAGACTGAACAAGCAGATAAAAGCAGCTCGATGACGCAGTAAAATAGGTCCAAACAAAACAGGTGATGTCTCAGTGACTATGTGCAGCTTTTAAATAGAATGAGACCCTTGGAAGCATAAATATATTTTACTGAGTGTTTAATGAGTGCTATGGGTTTGGGTTGGTTGCATAATAACTTTCGCTGGATAAATTTAAGAAGGTGTTTCATTTTGTGACCTTGCTGACACTTGTGGTGTTTATTCACAGCTTAATTAAAATCTGGAAATAAAAATGATTTTTGGCTGTTATTGCATGGTAGAAAGGTGACTCTGTGACTCTTTTCTTATGGACATTTCCTTAGGAAGGTGCAGAGAGCATTTATGCAGCCCTGTGATTGTTTTGTTGGTGCTTGCCAGTAACTCTCTCAAAGACAGTCAGCAACTCACAGAGAACAAAGAGTCCAAATTTAGTTCCTGGTTCTCGTCCACAAGCTGGACAGAGAGGAGAGGAAGAGGCTGAGCCAACAGCAGTGGGTAGAAGATTTATTTTGTTAAGTTCTCACAGTGGAAACAAGTTAATAATGCAGCAGCTTTCAGTATACAGGTAGTCTGAGATGATATACTCATGTGATCTGTTTCAGGACTCCTGTACAGTGAGTCTGGCTCTTATTGCTGCGCTTGTCTACAAACAAGACTCCACTGAGTGTGGAGGCCAACGCCAACCACAGCCCAGCCTTTACCCAACACGGCTCTGGGGCTTGTTTCTCTGTTCGCTTTAACTGTGGACTCACATGCACACACACACACACACACACACACACACACACACACACACACACACACACACACACACACACAGTCTCAGGTGACTGAATCAGCTGTCGGGTTTTGCACTTTGCACCTTGTAACTCCAGAGCTGGAGCGTCTGCTTCTCTCTGTTTCATCCATCATTTAAAGGCCTCCTTTAGAGAGCTTTGTTTGGTATCAATCATTCAGGTGTGTTGTCCGCGTGCCAGCAGAGGACGCTCGCCTGACAGAGAGCAGATCTCTGCTGGACTGCATTTAACAGACCTCTGAGAGCGGCTTTTAAGTGCCAGCTTCAGAGAAAACATCTGTTGGCTGAATGTGAACAACCAGACTTCCTCCAGCACACGAGTTACAGTGATGGAGTCCATGGTACTCACAGGGGGGTGATGTGGGCCTTCTTCCGGCTCAGCTCTCATAGCTTTTCCTAGGACTGCACTCTTCTGGAGACCTCTGATGTTGATGCTGGACTCTGTTGGAGCCACTCTTCCAGTCCTAAAGCTACTGTTACTGCTGGCACCACCTTCAACTTTACCTTCCACATCTGCTCCAGCTGATCCTTCAGCCGCTGGCACTTGTCTGCTTTCTCATGCTCCTTCTTTCTCATGTTGCTGTCTGCTGGTATTTCCACATCTATCATAGCTGTGGTCTTCTGCTCCTCGTCAGCCACAGCTATGTCTGCTTGGTTGGGCAGCAGCTGCTTGTCTGTCTGGAACTTGAAGTCTCACAAGACCATAACGCTGCTGTTCACAGCCACCTTTGGAGCTGTTTCCCCTCAGATCGGGCAAGCTTCTTCCACTGCTACAAAAACTGATTTGGTCTCTGTAGATAATTTCATAATGGTTTTTATAACTCACCTGTGTAGACTTTATACTGAGGTGTCAACATTAAGGGTGCAGGGTAGGTCGACAAATGTGTCTTTATTGGGAAAGAATTAAGGCTTAAAATTTGCATTATAAGGGGCATGGCCTCTTTGACTGACAGGTGGATGGCGACACATCCAGCTGTAGCTGCTAACTTCACCTGAACTGGACCTCTGGACCGTGTTTGTGCTGTTGGAGCCTTTGGGAGCATTTTTAATGACATCATGTGGCCAATAATATGGCTGCTGTGAGGTTACTGTACTAACAGACTACTGCTATTGAGCTCTGATTAGCAGGTGTCTGTGTACCATGCAGGTGAGAGGATCATCAAAATTAGGCTTCAGTTTACTTTCAGAGAAAGTGAAGAGCTGAACAGTGACTCTGGCTTCTATTTCCCTCTCAGCTCTGGGAGGACACACATGAGTGCAGCCTGTGGACTGAGGGGTGATGTCAGGATAACTCATTGCTTTTTAATGTCTTTGTGATGTTGTGCAAGCATTAATTCCCTGATTTGATAGTGCTTTAAATGACTCCATTAATATGCTGCATTTGTTTCTGTGTGCTAACCGGGCTCCGTCTTATTTCATTCCATCCTAGCTGAATATTTGTCTTCCTTTATCACATTTGAGCTGTTTATTGTGACGGTGTGTCAGCTCTCGCTGTCTGTTTGCTGTAACAGCAACTTTTATGCTCCCCTCTTGAGATTTGATGTTGCTTTTTACAAATTCAAGCAGCGCTGCTCCAATTTCATGCTACGCATTTATGTTCCTCTTTTGCTTCTGGATAAATATTTGTCTGGTGTGGCCTTAAAATAGCAATGCAGATGACACATTTTTACATTACTGCTGGTGATAAGTGTGATGGGCTGTCAGTGGGTCGCCTTAGCGAAATGTTGCATCCCAAATCCCCTCTCAGCTGCACTAATCTAATGTGAGAAGAGGGAGGGAGAGGCTGTTAACCCGAAGACCAGCGGCTGAGGTGACTCTGTTTTTGTAACCTGCAGAGAGGAGGCTGGAGCAGGCTTCAGACAAACTGGTGACCTAGATGGGATATGAAGATATGAAATACCTTCGGCTCTTTATTCCAGATCTATTCCAGATTCTATGATCTTATATATCTTCTGAATGACCTCAGTGCTGACATGATGCCCTGATCCTCATATAAAACACTGAGTAAATGATTCTACTCCCTCACCATGAGGAGATCTAAACATCCAGCAGCGGGACAACAAACCGAGACAAAAAGCTCTGTTCTTGTTGGTATGAGACCAGCAGACACTTCATGAAGTCAGTGTGGGATCACGTGAAGAGACAAATGACACTGAAGAACATGTTGCACATTCACAGCTATAACACGAGTAATACCAGCCAGTTGCACCTCCACATGTTCAGCATCGCTTGTTCTCACAGTTTAGATGAGGTGATTTCTTTTCACAAGCCTCCAGAGTTTCTTTAATGGCTTCTTAATTCCTTTTTATGTGTAAATTAAGAAACATGAACAGTTGCTGCTGTTCACATGAATGAGATGTTGAGGTTGCTGAACCTTAGAAAGGACAAAGAGGAGGAGGCTGCTCAGGCCTCCTCACATGGCTGGGAGAGAACAGGTGCATGCAGTGGAAGGCTTGTAAAGATGTGGCTGGTGGAAAAAGTTAGAGTGACGCAGACATGAAGATCACATGCTGCAACAGGTGATGATAAGCTGCTGCTGCTGTTCTTCTAACGACTGACAGGAGGCTTAAATTTCCTCCATGAAAGCTCCAGTGGACAGATACCACAATAAAAACCTCTCACTTTATATTGACATTATTACACTTGAAATATATGTTCACTGTTCATCTGTGTGGGACTAATTTCTGAGGTGGATTAATTCACATTTGGTACCTTAGTGTATTGTATACAGTGAAATGAGATTGGTAGAACTTCTTTGTTTGTTTGTTATAGAAGTTTTCGCTTGGAGGGTTAATTGTACTTCTTCTCTCATGAGAACATGAACATAATGTAAATAAAATGTCCACTAATCACTGTTGGAGGTCAGTTTAATTCTTTTGGTTGTTTTACATCGTTTCATTATCATTTGGTGTTTCGTGGAGATGTTTTCTGCCTCATTTTTGTGTTTTCTGATTGGATTGCATTTTTTTGTCCACACAGTGGGTTGAAACAGACAGAAAAACATGATGTAGAAATTGAACCCACTTAATGTGAGTGCAGATCTTTGTGATTTGTTGCAGCTGCTTGAGTGCTGCAGACTTCCTAACGCAGCTCCTCCCACCTTCAACCTGTGCATGAATCTAGTCTGTGACACCTGGAGACAGCTGTGTGATTGGTTTAATTTTGGTCCTAAGGCTGACAGACACAGAACTAAAGCTGCATCACTTTAACTATGAAGCAGACATGTTTGGGTCTAATCTGGCTGCCTGTGGTCAAAGTCAAAGCACATCTGACCTCCGCTCTGTGCTGGACTCAAACTGTGACTCATAGAAAACTGCAGATGTGGCCACTTTTGAGTCAGACATTCACTGCTGTGTGAGTGTGAGCAACCAGCAGCCACAGAGTCACATGATCAGAGCCACCTGGGTTCACCTGATGAATGACGTCCAATGTTCACTTCACTTTCAGCTCTGCTTTGGTCTCCACCAGCTCCACAGGAAGAGAGTGGTCAGTGACTGGTATTTTGACTCTGCACCCTCATCTCCTCTTACAGCACAGCAGAGGCAGCGCTCAAAAAAGTACAGATGTGAATATTTTATAACCTGATATGATCCACGACGGTAATGCGACACCAGACTCTGGACCTCCTTTCACTGCCATCCACCGAGCAGAGGTCAGCATCTCAGCGGGTTTCATCATCTTACAAAGTCTGAGACATTCTAAATTAAAAAAACTGAATCTAACCGACACAGTGAAGAAAACATCTGTCCATCATTACAAAACTCTGAAAGTGTAGAAGAGCAACAAGGATTTTAATACTGATGAAGCCACGAGTGTCTGATCTCATGCATGGACTCAGAGTAACGGACGGAGCAGAACCAGGACCACCGTCACCAGCTGAAGTCAAACGGGGAGGTGTTAGAGTCTACCTGCGAGATGTGAGGCTGGAGCAGCTGAATTATGTCACAGACTTACACTTATGTGCTCTTTACTGTGCTGTAATGACTTGCCCAAGTCAGGTCGGTGTGTGGGAAACACTGCAGACGGTTTGAAGGCTAAAAACAATCAGCAGCATGTATAAACCTTCATACTTGCAGCTTATATCTTGCAAACAGAAGTCAGTCAGCATCAACACAGATCAGTTGACAGGAACCAGAAACATTTATTAAAGATTAGCAGAAGAATTTATGGTTAATACTGAGAATCTGATTGGTCGCTGTGCTGATTTATTGTTTATTAATGCTACCATGAGGCACAGCTTTCACACAGAGGTGATCATCAGTTGCTCATCTTTTCAGGTATTCTTCACTGCCTCTGATCTGATCATTCGTCCTCTCAGACGGCAGGAACGAAGCTGGTTCTGGTCTTTTGTTGGACTCCATGCTGGGAGCCCATATGGACGCCGGTGCTGGCGCTCACAGTTCTGTGTGAGCACACTCAGGAAGAGATGAAACCCAATCAGCTAGCTGTTTGTTGTGTGCTGCGTCAGTCTGTCTGGTGCTTTGTGTTGAGGGAAGGCGGCCGGCTCGCCTCCTCTCTGCCTGAATGCACTGACGGCGGCTCAGGTAAATGCTGGAACGCCGCAGTGGAAAATGAAACTTGAGGAGACGGCCGGACTATTAGTCGAGCCGTGTCTGTGTGTCTGCATGCGAGAGGAAGAGGAGAGGTGTGTGTGGGTGGATGTGAGTGGGTGTTTGCAGCCTGTGTCAGCGGTGCTCCCACAGCACACAGCAGCTCTCCAAGGTCGTTGATTTCCAGCAGACTGAGCTGGGCTCAGCATATCATTAGAAAGCAGCATGGACTCACACTTATGTGGCTTTCCAGCTTCATTTCCAGCTTTTTGAGGTCAGGTGACCTTATCAGGGGATGTCCCTGTAACGATAATGTTCCTCAGTGTCACAGCTTCCTCAGGATGTTCACTGAAAAGACATCAGTGCATTCATGTTGACCCAGACCAGCACATAAGGGACCAGCTGCCTCTGCCTTACAGTGTGGATAAGAGCTAACTGTCACATAATCAATCAATACTTCCTGCTTTCAGGCATCTGCTGAGGAGCTGTGGGTAATTCACCTCAGCAGGGCCTGTAGAAATACAGACTTAGTGTGAATAAAGGGCTCAACGTGTCTCCCAGGGAGCTAGAGTGGGAAAACTAGAAGCCCCCACAGCCTGTGTGAGACATCAGGATTGGGCCTGCTCTATAATGGAGAGAAGCGCTAACAGCTAATGCTAGGACATCAGGAGAGCGAGAACACAGGTCAGGGTTTGCAAAAACTAAATGGATGAGGTGTGATTAAAAAGTTACTTCAATCTCTCTATAACAAGGAAAACCAGACATTGTCTAGATTTGGCGGTATCCCCTTTGAGGTTCGTTCTGTGTGAAGTGTGGCGTAGTTTCCAGCTCTGGATCTCCTCGCCTATGTCGAAAAAGCAGAAATTTTACTGGAATTTATATTTTGGACAAGGAGCTGAAACTAAGGAAGTTATTCCTGTTCATCTGACAGACCATTTTCTGTTTTTCCATGAAAAACACCGTAAAGATGAACGGACACCAGGGTGAAGTGCTCTGTTATCTGCTAATGCTATCCTGGTTAGCCAGCTGCATCCTTCTTGGACTTCTTGTATGATCTGTTAGTACAGTAACCTCACAGCAGCTATTGGATATTGGCCACATGATGTCATTAAAAATGCTCCAAAAGGCTCCAACAGCACAAACACGGTGCAGAGGTCCAGTTCAGGTGAAGCTAGCAGACAGCTAGCTGCTACAGCCATAGAGGCCACGCACAAGTCTTAATAAACAAGTGAGTTATAGAAACAGTTGTTATGAAGGGAGAAGTCATCTATAGAAACATGTTTATCAGGGTTGTTTTTTTTATCACAGCCTGGTGAAATGATCAGAGCCTGACTTCCAGGGAGTGACGTAAAAATAGCAGCAGGACTGGAAACTGTCCAGAGATGCACAAAGAGAGATCTGCCAAACTTGAATCAGGTCAGGTTTGTGATTTTCTCAGCTCTCACCTTGTGACTAACCTGAAGACTAAAATGAGAACATATTTTCTTGTGAAGCGCGTCAGTTACAGGTATGGTGGGACTTAGTTAATATTGCTGTGGATGATGCTTCCCATGCTGTTACACCACAGCATACAGTTCATAAAAGTTATTCTAGTGAAAACTGGCACGAATAAAAGGCAACGTCGCTCTGAGAGAAAGTGTGGAGCACTCTGCTTCTGCTGCTGTTGACGCCTGAAGCTGCGGCTCGCTTGTAAAGACCACATTATGATAACTTATATTTAAAGTGTGCTCAGATGCATGAGTGTGCACCTCTTCCTCTGGGCAGCCGGCCTTTGCATCATTTACATAACCCTGCCCCTTACCCTTTGTTTTTTCCCTTCTTGTGTCTGTGCCGTGTTTTCGTTGCCTTCGTCACACGCAGGCTCACTGCCCCGCAGCGAGTCCTTCCACGGGACGGGACGCCATGTCTTTAATGCACACTGACAGCGGATACTGGCTTTCTGCTTGTGTAAGTGCACATACTGTAAGGATTCGACTGCCTTTTAAGGCCGGAGACAGAACTCTAAAAATAGGAGCTGTGACTAATAACGTCAAAACAATAGTCTTCAGGACAAAAGGACAATTTGAAGACTCATCTTCAGAGGACAGAAGAGCTGAGTGGACTGGTGTCAGTTTAATGGCGGTCACTGAGAGTGAGAAACCAGCGGACGGAGAGTCTTTGGCTGAGGAAGGTCATCACATTCAGATGAAAACTTGGATCCCGGCCGAACAGATAACAAGGATGGACCAGTAACCCTGCACGCAGTCAGCCATCTTAATCAGAGTCTTTCAGTCACTGGAACACCACAAAAAGAGAAACTTTACCGACCTTGTTGTGAAATTAGTCAAAACACACGTTTTACTGAACAATGTTGAATTTTGTTTCAGACATTCATGATCTGCAGTGGATGAATCCTACAGACTTTTCTTAATGATGCTAGCCCTGAAAATGAACCTCAGTGAAAAGCATTTTAATGTTTTTAACTCATTTTATGACAAAATACCTGCAAAACATGCGATCCCATCAGCCCCATCTGCCCTTAGGGCTCATCTTAGCATGCCAATATAGGAAAATAATACGGTGAAGACAAACTTACAGAAATATAAACCATAGTTTGTATTTGTTTTTGTTTTTTTGGAGACAGGAGTGACCATATTTGGATAAGAGCTCTAAGTTATCAGCTAATGCTATTTCGCTTGGTTATGAGCTGCATCCATAGACTGCTCCCAGCACCATGAGGGTCTGAAACAAGGCGTTTTAGCTATTTCCCTTTTAAGACCACCAAGAATCTCTTTAAGCCAGCTTTCTCCTGATTGGTTACCACTCACGAACTTAAGAAATATGTGCCGAAGATCACCACATTATTCATTTTTTATTTGACATCATGAAAACACATTTAAAAAAAAAAGACAAGCTTTTCTTTTTTTAAACTACAGATGTCAAGATGTCGTCCTGTTCAGCAAATATGAACCTTTCTCTTGGTGCTGTAAAGCAGTCATGCTGTCTCATCCTATATAAGTTTAATACATAGAAGACAGAATTACTCACTAATCAGTGCGTATTTGTGAGTACAATATTCTTTTTTTCCCATTAAATAACCTCAAAACACAACTGACTGTACCTTTAAGCATTACTGTTGACCATGTTTAATAAGAACAGCAGAGACATGACTTTGAATAAAAGCCCCATTTGGGTCATTTTAAAGGTTAAATATTCACATAAACTCCACCGTGACTTTCTGCCAGAGTGAAACCAGCCCGTTTAATGTAATCTTCCTCTCCTCACTGCCGACTCTAGTTACCCTGATCTTCTTCCTTTCTGCCACAGCCCTTACGTCCTCCAAAAGTCTTCCAGCGTCATCTTGTGGCTGAACTGCAGCACTGCAGGTTACAGGTTTTTTTTCTCTCATCTAATAAAAGCAGCAATATGGAATACACATCCCCATATCCAATACACGATCCATCACACCGCCGTGGGAGTGATGCTGTGCTGGCGTGGAGACGAGCCTTGGCAACAGGCAAATACTACTGTGTGTCGCTATGGTAACCTGTGAACTGGTGAGAGGGAAGAGAGGAGGAGATGTCAAAAACTGAGGGTGGAAAATGAAGGCAGAAGAGACGCTACATAACAAACAGCGATTATGACAGCATGTCCCCTCGGGATGAGTTCACAAACTGACGATCAGATAAAAAATCAAATGAGAGAAGCAGGCCGGGAACGCCTCCGGGACACGTTCGGTGTTTGTACAGTAAATCTCACTTTTTATTTCTGTCACCGTCTTTTTTATTATTTTTCCTCTGAGTCGAGTCCCTGATGTGTGACCTGTTTAATGAGCGATAAAGTAGGACAGCCTCATCCTGCTGGGCACTTCTCAGACAAATTCAGCCCCCTCCCACAACGGCGCACAAACACATGGAGGACCACGAGAGGCTCTGCTGTCCAGGGTGACGGGCAGAGACCACACGCTTTCACCACAAATATGGAATCATTTAGCACACTTTCATAACCACGGTGTGGCAAAGACAAGCATTACATTTGAATTGGTATTTTTCTGGCTTCATTTGTGACTTTTAACAATGGAAGAGCAGCTTTTACCAGCCGAGAATGTCACAAAATAAAAGCTGGTCTTATCTGTAAACGACTGTTTATCTCCTCTTGGCTGCACGGCTCTGCACATATTCAGCTTTGCTTTTCATTTGAGTTGTGCTGTTTGTTCATGTTGGCTTTATGTTCTGTATTTATTAATATGACTTAAGGTGAACATGTTGCAAAGCACCTTGGGTAAACTGGCAAATAAAAGTAACTCTTCTTTATTTGTGATGTAGAAAAACGTCTGACAAAAAATATCAGGACAACACAAGAAACACAAAAAGCTCCAATATGTAAAAGAAAGAAATGAGTCCGATTCTTCTCTTCATGAATCATTTTATATGATCCGAGTCATCAGAGGTTCATTCAGCTCAATCATCATGTTCACCTGTTAGATATATGACTGTGCCTCGAGTGCCCAGCAGAACATTGCTCACTAGGTGGGAAACATTGACTTCATGACAGAGAGGCTTCCCCACTGAAGATGTTTTAGGAGGTAGAGCTGTTAAAGCAGGATCAGAAGAAAAGAGCACATGACTGAAACATTATGTCCCGGAAGTGATCTAGATTTAGGTCAGGCGAACCAGTCAATGGTATCAGTTCCTTCATCCTGCAGGAAGTGCGTGCATACTCTCGCTACACAAGGTCGGGCATTGTTGTGCACCAGGAGGAACCCAGGACCCCCTGCACCAGTAGGGTCTGACAGTGAGTCCAAGAATCCAGATGCCTAATGGCAGTCAGGGTGCTGTTGCCTAGCATGTAGAGTTCTGAGGTCCCTCCATGGACACGTGTTTAGTTAACTATTTAGGATATACCTCCCTAGACACTGACCAGCCACCAAACAGGTCTTGTTGAATGATGTTACAGGCAGCATAATGTTCTCCACGACTTCTCCAGACCCTTTCACATCTGTCACATGTGCTCAGGGTGAACCTACTCTCATCTGTGAGAAGCACAGGGCACCGGTGATGCACTAGCCAATTCTGGTATTCTATGGCAAATGCCACTCAGGCTCCATGGTGCAGGGCAGTGAGCACAGGGCCCACTAGAGAGCATCAGGCCATCAGGTCACCCTCACTAATGTCTGTTTCAATTGTTTGGTCAGAGACATTCACACCAGTGAGCTGTGAGGAGGTCAGTTTGTAGCTCTGTGCTTGTCCTGTTCCTCCTTCCATAAAGGAGAACATACTGATTTTGCTGATGGGTTAAGGCCTTCTACGACCCTGTCCAGCTCTCCTAGAGTAACTGCCTGTCTCCTGGAATCTCCTCCATAGTCTTGGAGGCAAGTATCGCTTCATGCTACTAGCAGTGACCCTGACCCTTGTCAAATGCAAAAGCAGTGGAAAAACAGTCAGAAAAGACAAGGAGAGAAAACTGTCAGTGTGCTCTGCCTGTAAAACCATCCCTGCTTTTGGGGTTGTCTCATTTTTGCCCCTCTAGTGCACCTGTTGTTAATTTCATTACGACCAAAGCACCTAAAACTAATTTAAACTCCTCTGCTACTTAACCGACCAGATCAACATCGCAGATGTTTCACTGACTCGATACAATGCTGGTTAAATGTTCCTTTAATTTTTTGAGTAGTATACAACCAGAGTGATTTCTGGTTTTCAGCCTTTGCAGTTCCCTTAATTGCCTCATAAATAAAGTTATTAAAACTGTTAGGTTGAGATAAGCACTGGCTGTAGCTGCATTTCTGCGTGCATTAACATAATGTCCTCTGAAGGGCTGGAAACATGGCTGTGTGTGCTCTTGTTGGGAATTCAATGTGCCGGACGATGTTCCCTCATGCTGAAAAAATCTGTCCTTCCTTTCCTCGTTCCTCTCCAGGGGTGTGTGTTTACAGATAGTGTGTATGTGTGTGTGTGCGTGTGCGTGCACTACAGCTCTCTGCGGGCTTTGAAGTCATCTGGTTCAGTTTAAACAGACGCTGCAGTGTAATGTTCAAAGCTTTAGCTTTTGATGTGCTTTACTTGTAACTGCAGATATTCATGTTCAGCATGCCAGGTACAGGTATGAATGTAAAGCTCCACTAACAATGACTTTCTGTTCCACTCGATTCAATAACAGTGAAATATTTAGCAGGGAAGAAGCTTACAGTGAAATATCACCAGCTGTGCAGCTCTTTCAAACCTCTGTTAGCTCTTTGTTCATTTCTAAGTGCATGTTAATACCACCGGCTGCTAACAAAAACGGAAATATAGAAATATAGAAATTTGCACATCAAGGTAACTGAGAAACTTTATTTGGAAGTTCTTATTCAAAACCTGCAGTCCTGCTGATGTCCAGCAGAGGCAGCAGTGAGTCAGTCCCCATAGACTCCCATGTTAAACCTTTACAGCAGAAATAAACATGTTTACAGCCTAATACACAAACTGTTTGGTCTCTGTAGATCATTTAAAGTTTGCATTATTAGGGGCGTGACCTGTTTGACTGACAGCTTCACCTGTTCTTTAAAGTGCAATGGTCCAAATTTGGTTCTTTTTTGTATCATTTTTGATGATTCATACCTTCATCAGTCCAGGAGAACACGTTTAAGCACCAAGAATCCCAAACTGAAGACTAAACGTGCCTTTTGTTCAGGACTTCTTTTTTTTTTTTTTTTTACCAACTTTGAGTGTCAGTATGATGGATCTATCATAATTTTAAGGAACTGCAGCAGTCTGATGTCTGTGACGTAGAGGAGCACAAACATGTGCTGGTACCCTGGATGTTTTCTGGTTGGTCTACTAGCCGATAAAGGTTCAAGGGTCATATCACAAGCTGCTGTCCTGTGAGCATGCCCACACATCGTGGCTGGTTTTAAAGCACAGAAAGGGGCGGTGTCCATCTTTGATATACAGCCTGTGAGGTAATGCTAGCTCAGCTTTCATGGCTCTAACTACAGTGTAAGCAGGTTCCTGCAGGCCTGCTGTAGCTGGCAGAAGTCGCACAGGGTCAAATCTCATCAGAGCTCAACAGCATCATGACACAAAGGACAAACCAACAGAATGATAATCAGCTGTTATTTAACAAGCTTCTGCCTCCTCCTCAGGACTTCACATTCGATAGCCCCTCCACACTGGTGTGTGTGTGTGAGAGAGAGAGAGAAAGAGAGCAGAAGACTTAAATCCTTTTTTTAAAATGCTCTTCACTCTTAATACCCTCGCCTGAGAGAGAGAGAGAGAAGTCGAGTGATATTCACTCAGAACAGGAGGGGTGGTGGTGATGGGGTGGGGGGGCATCTGGACAGCTGTCAATTAAAATCCCTCGACACAATCAGCTCTCTGTCCCTTCCACCACACCAATCCATCTCAGGTGACGTCCTACCCTTCCCCTCCCTCCTCTCCTCCCTCCTTTCCTCACTCCTTCCTCCTCTCCTCTCTCCTCCCTCCTCTTCCCTCATGACTCTGATGTCTGCGGAGAGCAGCAGAGGTTGTTGTTATTATTTCTCGGAGGCTGTAATCCCCTCTCTTCCCCCCTGCAGCCTCTGTTGAGTTATTGTAGATTTGACTGTGTG
>VVHJ01024940.1:1303-13726 GCA_015107715.1 Tylochromis polylepis
TAGATGTTCTGTTCTACAAGTCGAAAACACCTGCTCACAAAATAGATTTCCGATGATGTTATAGCATAAATGCATCAAATTTGATACAAGATGAAGCTCTGTGATGCCTTGGATATCCAGAAGGGAAGCCAATCTTATTTGCATTCTGCCTGATTGTATAGTATGATCTTTAAGTTATATTTTAACTATAGATTGATAATAAGGCTGATATGGTAGAAGGCGTGGAAACTATTTGGAAACTGCATACATGGGATCACACTGGGGCTTCTCTATTTTTGCATTATGAGGACTGTCACTATCACATTTGTGGCTGGTGAACAAGCTCCGCGACTATTGTGTGCTGAGGGTGGGACTGAGGAAGCCGTGAGACTATTTGCTGAAAGTCGGTGGATTGCATTATCAGGGAAGACCCGGGATGATGATAATTATCAGTAGTATTAGTAATTATTATTATTAATATTATCATTGGACATATTTTGGAAATGAATAGTAGAGATCAATAAGCTCCTTTTGTCTGGCTGCTTGTATGTGTCAGTTTGTGGATGCAGTGTGCAAGCGTGTTTGAATGCTTGCCTGTGTGTCTTTGTGTGTGTGTGTGTGTGTGCGCGTGTGTGAATATGTGATTCTGTATCTATATTAACAGTGATTCTACAGCGAAAGGCACTTGAATAAAGTCGCAGGCTTACAGTTCTGTATTTAAAGACAGTGGAGCAAGCCGAGGCTACGTATACCTTCTCCATCCGTATAACTGGGCATCTATGCTATGTCACTGCCATCGTGCATTAACAGTGTATCGTGGTTCATTGTTATCCAACAATAAACCTGTGTGCATGGACCATGAGTGAGGCAGGGAAAGATTTGGCAAGAGAGGACGGAGGCCGTTATCTTTGTCAGAGCATTTTTCTCGAGGAGTTTCTTTTCAGACTCGGAGGTTGTGTGAGGCGTTAGTTTATTACCGCCGTTCCGATAATGAAATATGACACATTCGTTACTATCTTTGCGATGTCGCGATATGGTGTTTCTTGTGAAGGGCTGCTTTGAGTCTGGATGGAAGAGCATCAATTTGTCACACGTACAGCATGCGTGGCTCACGTGAAGGCAGGAGAGTCATGAGGAAAGTAGTGATTTTTGACGTTTGGACTCTTCTGTATTGGTTAGCACAGAGCGAGATGAGAGGAGGACTATTAGCTACTAAGGAGTCGCTGTGGAAGGCACGGCACCGGATGGCGGGACAGAGACGGTTTTAGTTTTTAGTGGTGCAGAAGTATGCTGCTGTGTAGGAGACGTGGATGATGTACAGCCAGTGGCTGGAAGATGATGACACCCAAAAGCCTCACAGTAAAACTTACTTTGATATCTGCATATGTGGCTGGCATCGCTATTTACTTCTTGTAATGGATGCCTACAATGACACACAAAAATGTTCTTGGTTTCCATTTACATGGAAATTACATGAGGAAGTAAGACTGTACTTCTTTTTCTTTTTTTTCTTTTTTTTTAAGGGGGTGGGAGGTAGAGGATGACAATAACCGTCAAAGCTCATCTGGAGTACCACACAGGGTTGTTTTCAGCACCCCTATATGATTTTAATGGCAAAGCACTTTGCGAGCACGCTCCCCAGGAGATGATTCAATTGAAACGGATGGTGATTGGAGGTGAATAGATGTTTAAATTTATTTTATTTTTTTTTCCTCATTAGCCTTTTCTTTGGTTTACTTTGTAGGGCTGGTTTCCCAATCATCAGTCATTCGCTTTTGAAGGAGGAGTGAAATAAAAAAAAAATTTTTAAAAAGGCTTTCCGCAACTTACCGTGTAGGCACATTCCAAACACAAAAAAAAAACATTCCCAGTCAAGCAAATTGCAAGTTGATACAGATCCTGAACAAATAACAACATGAATTCACACAGCTTTCTGATCCGTGGGGTCTAGTTGATTTTCTTTTACAATGTCAAGAAATGAGTTTGTTTTTACTTGAATTTTTCTTTATATTTATCTGCATCACAGCCACAGAGAGCCACCAGGGAGGCAGTGAGCTACGAGAAAAGGGTGGTCTTAACATCCAGGTTTGCACATGCTCTTTAAAGGGCCATGAGGTTTGCAATGTTAAGATAAAGCAAAGCCTTTGTTTTAAAAAAAGAATTACCTTAACTGATGTGTGTCACAGTGGTTGGTCAGTCGTTTTTCCTTCGTCGTTTTCCTTCCTTTTTGTTCGCTTCCGTTCATGGTGCTGGCTTTTGTGGCGCCCGTTCAGGCCAGTTGTCTGTCAGTGAACGCATTTTCCCCGGTGAGCTTTGCTGCTTCGAATCATTAGCAAGGGGATTCATCTGCCAGGCAGACAGCAGAACAAAGCGAGACGGCCGATTTTGTTTTGTTTGGTTTGATTTTAATGGGTCACATGGCTTTGTCACAGCAAGGTGTCTTTGACTTCTTCTTCTTTTCTTTTCTTTTCTTTTTTTTTTTTCCCATGACGATATGTAACTTTGCTGAGTGTATGTTTTTATCGTTCTGAAGAGAGAATGTGGGGATCTGATGTTTTTCAGTGGAACTGAGCGATTTAATGACCCGTTTGCCAAATCGTCCCCCCATCTGAATATTTGGTATGACCCCTTTACTTTGCCTCTGTTTTCCTGACGTAAGCTCTCTCCCAAACTTGTGATTCTTCCTGCAATATGTCGTTGCATGTGTTATATTTTGAGACCACCTTTGTCAATTTGTGTTTGATAATATTTTACGGGGTGACCAGACCCACAAAGGGTTTTTCTAAGACTTAGAGATACTGTATTCCAAAGTGAAGAGAGGACAGAGGAGGAGTGAAGACATCAACAACAAAAAAAGTGTCGATATTTTATTGTATTTTTTGCGCTGCTAAAAGCTATGAATTTGTTTCATTTATACAAAAAAAAAACATTACTTAGTTGTGATGTGTCACTTGAGTGTGCTGCTATTTTATAAACATTTGTATTATAATATAATTATTTTACTGCTTAAGAGATACATTCAGAAACCGAAGTAGATGGTGATAGAAGAACATGAAACGAGTATTCGACTGGAAATGTTCATTGTACAGTTTGACCATTTGCTTAGATAGCATGTCTCGTTTTCCCCTTTATCTATTTTTGCTCTCCTTCTTCAGTCACATTCTGCATCAGTGGTATTTCCAATACCTCAGGATTACTGGATAAAACAAAACGCAAAATTCATCAGCTATACCTCTGCCGTTAGGGAGCCTGACATGGAGGGAAAAGAAAAGAAAAGAACGACGCATTTTGTGGACGGTCGCCACTGTTTTAGTCGGAAAACGACTCGCTCAGTGAGACGGGGAAACCGGAAATATGCAAGGCTTCCACTTGGACTCTATCGGAGGGGGAGCACAGTGACGTTGCAACATTTTCTTTGAGGATTTTGTACCGCAGATAGTTCGAGCATGTTCACTGCTGTCCGTGTTGGTGCTACGCCTGACTTAGGTGCGAGTGAGGGGCGAAAAACAGCATTCCTATGATGGCCAAAGTACAGTTCTTGCTTTATATAACCACAATCACTATGAATGTCGTTAAATATCGATTCTGTATGTGAGAAAGATGTGTTTTGGTCTAAAAATATTGTGTGCGCACCATTGGAACTCCCACAGAATAATGGCTTGAGCTAGACCTGTCACATCCACTCATAAATATTCTGATATCTGGAAGTTTCAATGGTGCAGATTTCCCTTTAAGTCGCCCGCTCCCCCTCCTCTATAACTCATATCATGTACCTCAAATGTCTGTTGCACAACCTCTGTTCAATAAACGTCTGCTTTAAAGGGTGTGACACCACATCAGCTCACTATTTCCCAGGCCTGTGTTCCTTTTCAGCCGTGTGTCTGTCTCGTGATCAGTAGATTACTTTGCCTGTGTGCAAGTCATCAGCGATACTAAAAAGCACACTTTGACGAAATCAATCGAAACGTACAGAAAGCAGCGATGATGATGAACGTGGGACAACATGCACTGATCTGACCGGACTTTAAAGCAGTCCCCCTGCAAATGTGTATGAACCTGAAAAATGGGAGCTATTGATATTTTAAGTTGGTCCAGTAAATCATGCATTCATGTTCTGTGGCACAAAACCAAAATAGGTTCTGGGTCCACGCCTCCTTTGGACTTGCTGCAGATTAAAAGCACCCGTCTAACGCAGAGTCGCTCTCAAGCCACCGCAGCTGATCTGTTGGGGCGTGGACACGGTACCGTGTATGGTGTCTTCGCAGTGGAGCGTCTGAATCCTGTTGGGTTGCAAAATGCAAGGTGGTTCCATCTCAGTCTCGTTCATCTCATGGATGCTTGAACTTGGATGCAGTGTCCATTCAGGGAGAGGCGGCAGAGGCAGGGCCTGGGAACTCACCAGTACCAGCATTATACAATATCTACTAATAAAGAGGCAGGTAAAAGGAACAGGGGAAATACAATTTATATAACTGATGATTTCAAAACACAAAGGATCAAATGTTAAAAATAACGCATGTTAAAGCTAGAGCCATGCAGTGTTAAGGGTGGGATACAGTGTAGCCCAACAGTAAAGAGTAAAGTAACATAAGGACCTCACAAATGCCACTTGTTGTGCTCCTTGAAAGATTCCTGAGCCGTGTTTGCAGTGTGTCCTACTTGGGCCGCAGCTGCTGTTGGGGAATGTCGGGTCATTAGGGGCTTGTGCCTGGTCTGGGAAAAAAATGAGGGGTGGGTGGGGGCAAGTGAAATCTATATGAATGTCAGGAGTTTCCCAGAAGAGGCGCACAGTAACGAGATAATATTAATCACTTCTCTGGTCAGTGGGCTTACTATAAAGGCATGTGTGGCTTTGGTGATACGCTTTTCCACATGTTTTATATTTATATTCTGAGAGTCAGTGCAGGTGAGGTCGTCTCCATATGCACCCTCCTGTTACAGCCACAAGTCTCAAACATGGCCCGTATCTAGTCTCTCTTATCCTTACTGCTTATCCTCCAGGATTTCCAAAAGTCTTATTTTCAGTTATTACCAGTGCTCTACATTTCCCCTTTTAAATGTTCAGAGAAAGCAGCTCTTCGTTTAGAACAGTTATTGGACTTTTTGCACTTGGTTCTCATGCAGCGTGGCCCAAAATCACCTTGCTGCTAAGTGAAGTTCTGCTGGATTTACATTCGTAAACAATGGTTTCACATGGATTGCAAACAAGCTGGAGTAGCTACAGTGCTCAGCAAATTTATTAGACCAGACACCGAGCTTTACGAAGGTCGGCATTTACCGTATTTTTTGTGATCAGGAGCACATTACATGAAAATTGTAAATGCATATATTCAAGAAATTTTATATGAAGAAATTCCTTCCAGTGTTTTCAGCATCTATACCAAAACAAAATACGTTCCCAATTTTTCTTTATTTTAAATATAGGCATAACATTGTATAAAATAATTATAGGGTTTTTCATATACATGGTCCTTAATATAATACAATTTTCCTTCCTATATATATATATATATATATATATATATATATAATTTTTAAAAAAAAATAAAATTAGGTTATCAGAAAACATGTTGGAAATTGTTAGCATCATATAACTGCATGCCTGGGATTTAAGTACACTCTGCCTTCCTAAAAGTATGACAACAGACATAATGGCTGGTAATATGCAAGGTCAATATTTATGCTAATCCTTTCAAAAACATGCTTTCAGTCACTGCATAACTTTGGCAAGGAGAAAATTTGTCAGAAATCATCAGTGCCTTTGCCTTGGATGATATCCTTAGTCCAGTCCATGACGTTTTCTTCTTCTGTCACTGAGAATTGCATTAGGTGCTAAATACATTTGAGCAATCATTCATACTGATGATGTAGGATTATTAAAGATCTGCTACAGCTTCTACCACAACTGTTTGATGTTGAGCAGTTGAGCAAATTTGCAGCTTTTCAGAAGCTTGAGAAGTTCACGCTGTCAAAGCCACAAATTTGTTGACAATTCAGCATTGTTTCCTGTGCTTAATCTGACAGCTTCCGCGCATACATGAAAATATGACAGTTTTTTTTTATGTGTGAACAGTTATCTGTTATCTGTTTGTTTGTTTCTTATCATTTACTATTATGTACTTTTAGCTTTACCTTATATACTTGAAATACATCTCGATTATACAACTTTTTGTACTATTAAGCTACCTATGTAGTAGTATAATGCATCATTATGCATGATATGTGCCTGTCTAATTTTTTTTGTAAACACGTCTCTCGCCAAAAAAAACCCAATCTCAGTGAGACTAGCTGTTCCAATAATCCTGGAAACGCCCCTGGTTGTCGTAGTAAGTGACTGATCACAGGTGTGTGGACACCTTTCCAGAGTTCATCTTCTGAACCAGCATAATATCTGTGCCCTACAAGCTTACGGTGGGTGGTGTCGGGTTAAATATATCTGAGGGAGTAATGCGCTTCTGTGGGCAGCTGTACTTTCCTCCTGACGCCAGAACCAGTGCTCCGTCCCTGTGACACTCGGGCCATGAGTAATGCGTCTTTACCCGGTCTTTAACTCCCGCAGCATGAAAACGCTGACATTTGGGCTGACCCTCGCTCGACAGTAAGTTCATGTGCCGATAATCGTCTTTATTGAGTTCAGCACCGCAGGGTTCCGAGCAGCGCGACTCGTACTGTGACAGACTGCAGGCTGTGGTGTTTGGACGTGGACGTGCTTTGAAACGTTTAACGTGTGTTTATTTCTGTCGTGGTCTTAACCAGAGTTTACGGAGAGCGGCTTTTGGGCGTCAAAGCGAACGGAAAACGAGGATTATTTGATAAGACTGTGACTGTGTGTTTGTACCGCTCAACACTTACAGTCCAGTTAAGTCTGTGCAACGTTTCGTGATGGCCACCAGGGGGCAGAATAACAGCGGTTCGGGGGGCAATAAAGGTTCATTCGTTTACAATATGGGGGGGAAGGGGAGTAGACGGTGTGTAGATTTTTGTGGGTCGAAGGTAAAAACCACTAACACACATCACATATTGTCCAAAGATGCTATGAATATAAAGTCAATATTAGCAGTGCACACTATTAATAATATCCAGGCGTTCAGTTTGTATATCGTTGGGGGTTGAAGCTGTAACTGAGAACTTGTGAATTTCTTTTTCTCCTGATCTTTGTTTGTTTATTTATTTGTTTTGGCCATTTTGATTAAGGGGTTAAAAATAACTGAATCATGAAAAACACACGTGTTGAATTCCTAGTACACACCATCACTCTCGGCATGAAAAGCAAGCGCAGTGGGGTATAAGTACAGGTCTGAGCATATGACCTGCAGAAAGTCATGGCCGTGAGCAACATTTGCATTTATGTGCTAATAGATGTGAAATCAAATCGGTGCCCGTCGAGCACCAAACTCTGACATCTCCTAATCTGTTAATATTATCTGCTGTACTTTGATGCGTTATTTATTTCCTGCAGTGGGGAAACTCAGTACAACAAAGATGGCCTGCTGCAAGGTAAAGAATGATTCCAAAAAACTGTTTTAGTAGAATAAAATTGCTTGTTTGGGGTAGAAAATGGAGTGGCATTCACACCAGGCACTGCTTTACTCTCATTTCCCCTTTTCCTTCCACCCAGGCCAGGCTATAGACTCACCTTTGTCTGAGACTGGGCTGCAGCAGGCGGAAGCTGCAGGGCGGTACCTCAGCGATGTCAAGTTCACCAACGTGTTTGTTAGTAATATGCTGCGGGCAAAACAGGTAAACTATGAACATTATACCTTTTATCTCGTGAGTCTGTGGATTTGTTTCTGTGTGTCATAAAATTTCACAGCTGTGGAGATGAGATCTAAATGAAGGCTAAGTTAGAAGATAAATGTAGTCTGACCTTTGAACACTGAGCACTTATGTAATTCTGACTGAGTACTCGTGGCAAACTTTTAAAATCTTGTTGTTTTTGTTTTTCCTTCCAGACCGCCGAAACAATAATGAAGCACAACAGCAGCTGTTCAGCTCTGGAAATGGCGTGTGACCCTCTGCTTATAGAAAAGGCGAGTGACACTTAGTGTGACCTTATGACGTAAGAGAAAACTCATTGATAAAATGTTTACATACCAGTAAATAAACTCATTTTTCAGAGCTTTGGGATAGCTGAAGGGGGGCGGTTGCAGGACTTCAAAGACATGGCCAAGGCGGCCGGTCAGACGTTTCCAGGCTTCACGCCTCCGGGAGGAGAGACGCAGGAGCAGGTGAAGTTCTGTAAAAGGAGGGAGTAGTAGGGATACCCAGACAGTGAAATTCTGCCATTATCAATATTGAATTATTCACTTTATTTTCGTCATTTTTCTCTTTCGTTCTTGGGAAACAACAAAATACTAATAACAAAAAGATGAAAAACACTCACAGTTCTATTGTGTTTCCACCCTTAATGTCAAAAACATATGTGGCACTGGTGATAAACGCAGGCCATAAAAGATCCTCGCATCGCTGCTCATTATCTGGCTCTCTGTTATTTATGTGGACGTTAATAACAGCTGTAATCTTTTGAACCTGACCCCTGTGGTTCAACATACCCAGGGTATCTTCCTGTTATCTGGATACACTTACACTATGATCGGCAGGAAGGATAAGCGGTCACATAAAGCTGGCTGTCAACTCCTTTAGTTACCGAGGGTTTCCCATGAAAGATGTGATGTTGGCAGCATCTGACCAAATCAAATCACTTCTATTGTCACATCACATTACTGGTACACTAGTACAGCGCACGCACACACACACACACACACACACATATACATATATATATATATACATATATGAAATCATATATACATATATATATATATATATATATATATATGAGACAGCAGATGAAGAATATTGTGCAGAAATGGCATTTAAGTACAATATGGAGTGCATAAGTGTTGAAGTTTTGATAGCGACAGTGAAGTGTCTGTGAAGTGTTAGTGGTCGGTGTTCAGCAGTTTGATAGCCTGATGGAAAAAGCTCAGTCTGCTGGTTTGGGATCATGTATTCGTGCTTAATGAACAATAAAATTGTTGTAAAACGGTTTGCAGCCAACAGGAAAAAATGAGTTGTATCTAAGAAGTTATATTTCGTACTGATCAACAGGGAAATGCAAAGATATCAGAATCTACTAAAAACTTTAGACCCTCACGCAGAGGATCAAATAGGCTGACCAATCGGTTCTCTAACTTGCTTTGGAGCAAGTTTGGTTCACAGCATAGGTTACCATGGCAGTATATCACCTGAGCAGTACAGAAAACCCAGGGTTAACCGTGACGTTACCCAGATGAGATGAAATCCTGCTTCGTAGCACAGGCCTCTGGTTTTATTTATTTATTTACCTCATGTTTGTGTGTTAATATGGTTCCTGGTAACACATATTATATAAAGATCAGTCACAAAGGTGCATTTGAGTGCTTGGTAGATGGTTCCAGCATGATATAGCATAAAGTTTTACAGTTGTTTAGTTAAGATTAAAATGAAGTCTGAGTTCGAAGTACTCACGGGTCACGAACTACAACATTTTGACAGTTTGGTTTGATTCCATTGCAGAATTGTCTCTAGATTATTTCTTTCCTGATTTTCCCCGTCTCTCTGTTTGCTCTCTTCTTCATCTTCACACCAAATGACATAACAATCCATCCATCCCCTTACACTCATCCAGTCCAGGGTGCCTGCAGGGCTGGAGCCTATTCCAGCCTCCATAGGTGTACACCTTGGACAGGTCACCAGTCTGTCACAGAGCAAACACAGAGAGAGAGACAGAACTATTTGGACTCACATTTGATGCTGCCCACTTCCTTTATATAACCTATTACTGACATTGTAATATTTTTCAAATATGTTTCTGATTGCTATTGTTTGGTGTTCAAATCTTTTTTTTTCTTTTTTCTTAAGTGGGATCTTTTGCACATATTACACTAAAATTAAATCTTTCTGCACTGGCGTAATGCACACATACTTCCACTAGGTGGCAGGAAGCGTTCATCTCCTAGCTCTATAAAGTTATAATTAGCACATCATTGTCTTTTTTGCATCAGCATGACTGAATTTCTTATGTATCTGTTAGAGGAGTGTGACCAAAGTACATGCCCTTCTGCCATCACACAACTCCAGAATGTTCGTCACTACCCCGATTAAAAAGTCACTACTGTGTGTGTGTGTGTGTGTGTGTGTGTGGGAGGACAGGACGTGAGGAGGAGGAGGGGTTGTTGGAGGGAAGGATGTTCTATTTCAAAGACACCTCGTCAGGCTTCGTCCATTACGTTCTAGCTTGGACATGAACTCTGGTCAAATCCAGTACGTGACCAGCACATCGTGATAGTGACGCTGATATTCAAATATAGATTTGACATAAGCACAGAGCACTCAAATCCTCTGCAAAAGGCCTTCTCCCTCCTTTTTTAAACAAGTTGCAGGTTGTTGCATCAGAAAGATGTGCAGTTTTTATACCAAAGGATGTGACTATGAATAAAACGACCTTTAACTTTTATCCCTCGCCGCTGTAGGAAGCCTGTGTATCATTCTACAGCATGTAAGACAATAGAAGCAGGGAACATTTCATAACAGACTTTTGCTCTGCTCAGGTAAAGGAGCGGTTCAAAGAGTTTTTGGAGAAAATGCTTCAGCAAATTGGGGCTGAACACTTCCACCAGAGAGGGCGGGACGAACCCTCGTTACCTGCTGCGTCACAGGCGTCTCCTATTGAGGGAAAGGCAGACGATGGGGTCAAGGATCTCCCCGTCCATGCTTTGGTGGTCACCCATGGGGCTTACATGTGCGTGGCGGTGCGCTACTTTGTGGAGGAATTGCACTGCGGCTTACCTCAGGGTTCTGATAAAGCACATATGTTCTCTTTGAGTCCTAACACAGGCCTTTGTCGGTTTATAGTGACCATGAGAAAACAAGATGACAAGTTCATACTATCAGGGATCCACTGTGTTTTCATCCACAGGGGGGACCATGTTAAACACGAGCAGAGATCGTGACCTTTTAAGTTCTTTTCTTGGCTACCTCACCGTAGGGTTAATTAAAATATTAACTAAAGCACCTTCAGTCAGCCTCGGATAGCTTGTGTTGCAAGAAATTTCATCATCACATTGTTATTGTCTGGCTGTTCATTACTACATACGTGGGCGACTCTGTGATTTAGTGAGTTCTCGTTTCTAAACGCATCCTCTAGGAGTACATAAATCTGCACGACAACTGCAGCAGTGTTTACTTTTTGGAAATCAGTTACTTTTTCACTGTCGTGAATTAACACTTGAGTCAACAAGGACAAACGAATGTTACGACCCCATTAAACTGTGGAATGTGTGAACTGTTTCTCTGGCTATTTCTTAAATAAAGGAGTCTGTGGAACGTGCAACTACTGAACCAAACAGCAGATGAAGAAATATTCTACTGATTCAAGCCGACAGCCTTCTTAAAACAAGCACGTTTGTAGCGGTACCCGTGAGAATTTTTTTCCCCATAAAGTCGTTTAGATAAACTCAGTTGGCATCGTCTAAGGAGCTCGGACAGAAAAGCGTCTGGACTTCTTTAAGTTTCCTTGAAGACGTTTCATCCAAGAAGCTTCTTCAGTTCTAAGAGCAACTGGTGGAGAGTCCCAGATTTAAGCCCTATGGGAGTGTCCCCAAGAGGGTCACGGACCCCCTATTGATCCTCTACTTAGCCACACGAGCCAAGGCCAACATCTTCAAGGAACTTAAAGAAGTCCGGAGGCTTTTCTTTCCAAGCTCCTGACTGAGACCCTTCACAGACATATCACTTTTCATGTTATGTACCTTTTTTCATTTCTGTAAGTGGGCTTCATTATTTAGGTCATTTTAGTTGGGTTTTTTTTTTCTTATTTACTTCAGTTGGACAATATTTGACCAGGTCAAATGTTGCACGGTTACATAACCAACTGGCTGCGTTCATGATGCCTGTGTGACTTTTACGACTTATCTTTGAAAATTTACAGCTATTTTTTTAGCAAGTTGTCACGTGCGAGTTATTGTCAGGAACACTTTAAAGGAGTATTTTAATCTTAAATCACTCAAACACTTGCAGCTAACTGGGACTTGTATTTGCGGATCCCATTTATTTTTGTTTGACGTGTAATTTATTGTTGAACCGATCTTGTATATACGAGGACATTCATCTGACAGTAATGCAAATGAGAAATGTCTGAGCCGTGCGTTTCATTTGATCGTTTAAAATTATTTATCTGCTCCTTAAAAAAAGAAACAAAAGATGTTCCACATACTTACAATTTATTTTATTACCATCAGAAATGATACACCAACCAGTATATATAAATAATAAAACAGTAGGGGAGTAAGGACGTCATTAAGACAGTTCAATAATAAATAAATACTTTTTTATTGCTGTGACTGCTGGTGCCCAGCACCTGATGTATTTTTAGCATTTTTATGGAAGTTGCATATAGGAGTT
>VVHJ01024948.1:1169-12108 GCA_015107715.1 Tylochromis polylepis
TTATCTAACTCATTCACGCCCTCCCTTTACATCCACAGAGCCTGTAAGGAGCATGCTGGGTTCATCTATTGGGGGTAAATGAAAATGCACGGTTAAGCTTATTGAGAGCTTTTCGGTCTCAGACCTACACTACAAGTGCAGTCTTACTCTCACACGCATACATGCGATATAAGCAGTAAAGCCAAGTCTTGGAAGTGTAACAGCAGGGTGTGACGGGGGTTGGTAATGCGCATAAGAATTAGCCTTGCTTCCCTCCCATTGACTCCAACCGTGTTATTCTCTGGAGCTGTTTCGACGTTAGTCACACACTTTTCTTTTTGCCCTCCTGCCATCATTTTCCCTTCCTGTTCACTTCATTACACCGTATCTTAATCTCTTTTCAAGTACGCACCACTTCTCCTGGTACTGAACATACCCTCATTAGCAGAGTCTGGCTAAACTGGCTGCACAAATGTCTTGAGCTGCATTTGAATTCTTTAGGATGTTTTTTTTCTTCCCCACTGCATTTTTTTGGGGGGTTTTTTGTCTCTTAAGAGGGAAAGCATCTTTGAAGTCAGGAATAGCGTCTTCTCCAAGCAGGTGCCTAATAAGGTTCTTTTGATGGCCTTGACATGGAAGGTCCCACAGTTAAGCACAAGAGTGCCTTTTCAGCTTGGGAAATGCACTCTGTTGGTTAACTGCAAGTGCGTCACAATACAGTTCAAACCAGTTTACAGACTTTTAAAAAAAAACTAAACTGACATTGCAGGTTGGTATACAAAGTATTGGTTAGTCATTGGTCTAATATGCCTAAATAAAGTATATAGTACTTAGCCTGTGACCATGTTGGAAAATGCTGCAAACTGCAGGAATACTGCAACACTCTTAAGCTACAGCCACACAAAGTAGCACGCAATCTCACTACAAGCTAAATGTTTCAGAGAACAGTTCATATTTCACATTTCGGATTTCAGAGTCATTTTTACATATCTCACAGTAAACAGTTGTTGTATTGTTGTATTGTTTATAAAAGAGTTTAAAAATCAAAAGCTCCTAAACCGCTGCTCATGGACCCTGTGGCGAAATTGTTTTTCAAACTGAAGGTTACCCACTTCACATCTAATGCCATCTGAGCATGTCTCATGTCAGGTCCCAGTGAGCATCCTGGTTACTTTCCAGGAAGAGTTGCTACAACAGTCTTGCTCAGATCTCGAAACATTTTTGCATCACTTTCATTGTGGTACCAGTCTGTACTGCATGTATTACCTTAGCAGCTAGGCATGCACAATCTTACAACTGCACTTTGTCTGTCTTCCATCTTTCTTTACAATGTGATACAATGAACCTCTCCATCACTGTAATTGGTATCTCTGAGTGACCCCTTAAAAACATTAATCTAAAAGTGTCCCATGTCCAAATAACAGAAGGCTGTCACTTTTAAAGGATCAGAGAGCCAGTTATGTTATCTACTGTATGTCATACTTGAAAAGGGCTTTAGGCCTCTTAGTTCATTGTAAGAAGCTCATTGAGGACGACTCAGTGCTTTTAAATTCCTTAAACACATGCTAGAGACATTTAAAATGACACTCAGCATTTAAAAGAAAACTGGCTAGGCAATAAATACATATAGATGTGTTTTTAAGTGCGGACAGGAAGAGAAATATAAAGCCAGGTAGGAGTGAGAAAGCAGACAGCTAAAACTGAAATAAGGTAATAGAGAAATCTCTGTGTAATATGAGAAAAATGAGTTTTTCAGTATGATCAAAGTGTGTGAGGGATTTTAAAAAAATGTTTGTTTATATTCATTACATTGCTTAGCAAAGGTTGTCTGTTTCCACACGGAAACATACAACAGCCCAGGAACCCACACACACATGAATACACACAGTGTCCATGTGTGTTCCTGCGCTGATAAGGGGGATGAGTTTTCCCAGGTCTGCTGTCTCTTTCATCAGGAGGGGAGTGACCAGTTCCCAGGGTCGTATGGATGACCCTGTCTGTATACCGTCATTACATAGTTGCATCACTACCTAATTATACTGGCCTACTGCACCAACACAGACACACAGGGTCTTGAAAACTTGAAAACAAGCACTGTGCTCTTAGATGGTGGGTGAAAGGGGGGTAGATGTAAGAAAAAAAAAGGAAAAAAGAGAGAGAGAGACTGTCTTTGATGAGTAAAGGCAAATAAACAGAGGGGGAGACGGAGGGCATGTCTGGACATGAGTCAGTGGTTGAAGTAAAAGCTGGCCAGACGGACACTGAGAGCTGTCCAAGTAACCCTTCCAGAAACTCGGATGAGAGCTGACATAAATAAAAGCAAGTTCTGAATGTGGGAGTAGTGTTGTGCTTTTGTGTGTGTGTGCACACATAGCAACTGTTTTCCTTTCTCTATATTAGTAACACTAGGCAACGACGATGGCAGCGGCTTCACACACCTGCGGTCCAGCATGCCAATGTGCCAGTCACATTCTGCGACACACACAAGTGCTGTGTGCCCACCTGGCCCTGCATGATACGGGCGAGCAGGACCCTGAAGAATCCCGTCGTTGTTCCTGCTGCACTTAAAAACAGGGTGTTAATGATCTCTTGCTCTCTCCCTGTCTCTCGTTATCCCTGTGTTGGGATTTTCCTCTTTATTTCTAACTCTTGTCTTTCTTTCTTTGCCTCTCACACATTTTCAGTCTCCTGATTTTACTGAAAAGACACTGTTAATTGTCTCCATTTCCCCCTCCTCTGACTCTCTCCTTTTTGCCCTTCTTTCACATATTGAACAGCAGACAGACAGATCTATTCACTGGGGTCCACTCAGTACTTAAAGTGTTTAAACACCACTGGATGTTGTGAGGGGGGCAAGGCTCCAGGGGAGTGGATACACGATACAAGTCTATTGCTCTGAAAGTCTCCAATAGCAAAAACACACTGTGCTACAATAGAAACATAGACTCTTTGGCCTCAGAGCTTTTTCAGTTATGCACTTTGTGCAAACAAGTGTCTTTTTGATCATGTAAAGAGCTAAAATAAATAAATGAATAAAAAACCAAAGAGCTGTCAAACCAAATTCTGCTGTAAAGGACATACATACCCCGGGCAACTGATGTTCTATAACGCATCAATAAAATATTTGTGTTACAGCCAAGTGCCAAAAGATACTAAGTCAATCCTACATTAGTGCATCAGGAATTACAATACAATACTGGGGTTTACATTGGAAGTAGCCTACAAAATCACACCCCAAAGGATAAAACCATGTGCTTTCAATCTGGTAAATACCTGTTAGAGAACCCAGCAACTCAGTGCAGTGGAGTGGAAATTTTTATTTTGTGTTACTGGTACTGAAAGTAAAGACGTTTTCCACTGACATTTGCTGTTAAAACACGAAAATAAATTCAGTGTTCAGTGGAGCAGAGACTTGCTGTTAGACCGGAGTCTAGGCTTTGTGTATTGTGCGCTGATTATAGTTTTGAAGAGTGTGAAAACGTCTTCGATATGTGGCTTCGGAGAATTTGATGACTCCGTGGTTGTCCCACGGCTCAGTGCGTGTTTAAACCTCTGCGCTTTTTTTGGAAAACGCGCAGCTGGTCGCGATCAGTGAAACGGGGGCCGGCACACCGGAGGAGGAGGAATTGGGTGTGTTGCCTTCCGTGCCTCCCTCCCTCCATGAGGGGGAGTGTGTGTGTGTGTGTGTGTCTGTGACTGGAAGCACTGCGGGAGTGGGTCAGTCAGTCAACGCTGCTGACTCTTACAGGCGGTTCCCTGGTTATCAGCGGCTGCGGAAAGCACCGGGTGGATTCTCTTTCTCTTTGGCCTCAGAGCTCTGGCAGCGGGATATGTTTAACGGGAACAAAGCGGCGTGAAAGCCGGACGGTTGTAGAATGAGCGGTCGCGTGCTACACGGGAAAATGCTGCAGCTCCCGGCTCCGCAGCGCGCAGGGAGGACAATGCACTTTCTGTCAAGGTAATAAATGAGAATAGAACCTGCATGTGACTAGTGGGGATGCCGGATGAGAAGCTAATTGACACACACGTGTGCGGTTGTGTGTCTTCGTTAATGACACAAACTGGCAGTGCTCGGTCGTCGCAAATGTACTGCAGAGGCTCCGGCGGAGCCTGTGCGTAAAAATCGGCAGCATGTCTCATTGATAAAAGTCCAACAGCTGCATGGTGGCACGTTTCAGTGTGGTGAATAGCGTGCGCCGGGGCTGTTCTGGGATGGTATGTATCAGTCTAGACACCTAGTAAAGAAAGGGCTTTGATCCCCGTATAGATGGAGCTGCCTCTTTACCGTGCCGTTTATAGGCAGACCTCAATGCGCAAAGCCATATGTTGAATCAGCACTGCCTTTTATTGTTGCTCGTAGACCAACTGATTACAAGCAGCAGACTCTGCAGCCTGAATGGAATTCATATCTGAGGAAAACTTGCTGCAAATCATCTAATTAGGGTGCTGAAGAGTGGATGTGAATGCAGCATAGCTGAGCACGCGCGTGAAGTGCGTGTTGGCCTTAAGTGTCTGTATTTTGCGGTCTGTTGTTTCATTGTGCATGCGATGACAGTTGCTTGCTGGTGTTCTGTGGCTCAGTCACTCAGCAGTGGCAGGTAGCCTGTGCGTGTATGTGAGTGGGTGTGTTCGTATTGATCCGCTGCGGGACTGGACCGCATTCTACAGAACAGCTGACCTACATTCTGAGTCAACGCTTTCTCGGTGCATCTTCTGTGATTGGGTGAAAATCAACAAGCCTCCCCCATATCATCTTTATGCCCACACCATATGAGAATTCAGTTAGCCCACACATTCAGACATACTCTAATATAGGCCACTTGATATCTGCAGGCTGTTGATGGTGAATAAAGAAATGTGGAGAGAGATGCTCTTATTGAAAATGCTACATATTTGTAATAATAACAACAATAACTCTGAAGTTGACTTGATTCATGGACACATTAGGCAAGATGCTCTGATGGTATTGATTCTATTTGTGTGGCGGTGTGTGATGATGGGGGGGTAATGGAGGTCGACTTTGCTCTTTTTGGTCAGTTGACCCCCAGAGCTTCTATTGAACCTTTATGTAAACCCATTAGAGCATTAGAGTGGCTTTAGTTGCATGCATAACAGACACAAATGCTTTCATTATTCAGACACACACACACAGTCCCACCGGACCATCTAGTGGGTTTTGTCTGTGTGTTTGACTTGGGCACACGTGCTTAAACAGACTGGCTGTCAAAAGAATGATAAACCTATAAATACATAGAAACTGACAGGAACGCACTTTCAGGCAATCACCGAACTCTATGATCGAAGCCAGAGACGGTGTTAGTCTAAGAGAGTGAGAGTGTGAGTCTTAGTATGCCAGGGTGTGGGCGTCAGCGCTTGTTTGTGTGTGTGTGTGTGTGGACAAACATTAAACATGCGCCATTAGCTGACCACTTTTGGCCAACACAAAGATTTTCTTAACTCCATTAGTCATATTGAAGTCAATCCAACATCAACTTAGTGTCACTTTGTGTGTTTTTGAGTGTGGTGTCATCTGAAAACTATACAAATGGCCTTCTCAGCATGTCTCACCCACTGGTTTCCAAACTCTGCCAAATAACTAATTTCCATACTAGTGATATCACTCTTTAGTGCGTATCACTCTGAAATCCTCCCAGTTTCTTATAATCAAATAAAAATGGAACATATGTCACTGTGATGCAGATCAGGCTCTTGCCATAGCTGATGTCAGTTAGCTATAGTGTGGTACTTTAGTCACTGGCAAAGCAGCACATATAACTGGTGAAGGGCTTTAAGAGTTAAGAGTCCCAACTGCTTCACTGATTCAGTGTTCTGCTTTCCACATCTGTGGAAATCTGTAGGGATCTGATTGACATAAATTTCATCATCAGAGGTGGTATGAAGTAAACATGTAGACTTGTGTAGACAGCAACCACATTACAAGGCAGTCAAAGTACACTAAAAAGTAGTGTACTAAGAACAACCTCATGTCCCTGGCATCTGCTTCTGTCTCTGTGTATTTCTGAAACCAAGTATAATCCACATCTTAGATGTATGATATAGTAATTAAAAACAATATCTGTAAAGATCCGTTCAACTTTCATGTTTTAAATTTATATAGAAGAGCCCAACTGGTATAGGATTTTTAAGTCTAAAAGTAATATGTAGTGATTTTAAAAATGCCATATATTGGCCGACATCTTTATTATTATTTTCAAGCACACAAAGCATAAATAAGTTGATCTAAAATGTGCTATGTAGAGCTATTTATTTACTCATTTACATTCTGCCTGACTTACTTGGATCAGCTGTTGTTGTATATGTGGTGTTCCAAACACATGTTGTCAACAGGAAAGTTGCTGAGAGCCTTGTGATGGACAGAGTATGCAATGTCAGCGCTCGTGACATTATTGAAAGGTGTTTCTTCCTTTTCTTCTTTACTTTTTCAGTTTTCATTTATCTGCTGGTATAAAAGCCGATACTGATAGATCTGTAACTAGCTAATGTTGGACGGTAATATTGGCACGCTGATAAATCGCTCAGGCTCTTATTTAAGAATATTTTTCATTTATGTTCCTATTAAGAACATTTATGCTATATGACACGCGAATATAGAAAGTTTGTGACTTTTGCTTTCAAACAGCCCCGTTTTCATTCCACACAAACAATTTCTTTGTGATTGTGCTGGATTTAGGGATTCTATTATGCAAGGTGGATTAAGTTGTTTTGGAAACACACTTTGCTGACTCAAAACTAGATGACTAAGATGCAACAACTGCCTTACACCCTCATGAATCATAGTGTATGAACAGAACTTAATACTGTTAAACACACAAACAGATCCATCCATGTCAAGCTTATTGTTTTTTTTTTTTTAGGGTGTCTCCATTTACAGAGTTAGTCAAAATATTTAAATCTCTTCTACTGGGTACATATAGGCCTTCTTATTCAACCAGACAAACCAGTGGCACTTTAAACATCAAGAAACTTTAGTTTCTTCACCATTCACAGAGTCACTGAGCCTAATTTGCAGTGGTTTCAAATCCTGGGACATGGATGAAGGGGAAGAAAAACACATGACCTGAGTCTTTTCGTGCAACCACTGACTCGTGATGTGTGAATTAGTTTACTTTCCCTGCCTACCAGGTCATTAGAAAGATCTGTGAGCGAAACAACAGATGCTTGTAACCTGTGCTTGTAAGACATCCACATATGCTTTTTTTTTTCTTTTTTTATTATACACAGGAGCCAGTGTTCATGACCAGAGCTTGTATTTTCTTGAGGTGGTCCCTCCTGTGGTTTAGTGAGATCCTCTGTTACTTCAAAGCCAAAGAAGACCCTATAGCCAGACAACATGTGCACCTTAGAGGGGAGCTATATAACTGACATGGAGAGCGTGAACTTTAAGATGCTGCTTCTGCCTGATAATGAAGAGTAAAAACCACAGTGTCTTATTTTGAAACATCCTGGAGTTTTTCTGAGTTCAGTGGAAAGTTAGGTGGTTCCTCTGGCTTGCACTGGAACTTCAGGCTGCAAATTATAGTTTTAATGAAACCTCTGGAACTGTCATTTTGTGCCTGTGTATGTCTCCACACTCGTGCTGTGGTATGCATATGTGTGTCTGCATATGTTGGAGGATCAGGGAGTGGGACCCCAGAATACACTCGTTGGAATGTGAAGTGTGTGTTTTGAGTGGCCCGCGGGGCAAGGAATGCCTCCCAAATTCACTGTAACAACTTTAAGTGGCATGACCGGAGTGTGTGTGTGCTATAAGTTGACAGCAGGTGATAGGCGTAGGCTCCTGCAGGGTGCGCCCTTAGGCCCGCTGGTCACTACCACATGTGTTCACGCATGCAAGAACACTAGAAATACACACACACAAGCTAATTCTTAAAGAAGTTGTGACAGTATAAAATTTAAATCCAGCAGAATGCTGCAAGTTTGTAGAAAGACAATATCGGTTGAAGCTGGACTGTATCCAAGTGGAATATAGACCTGTTGCCTAACAAATTCATCCAGAAAACATTAAAACCCATGACCTTTATGCAGTGATGCCACAGTGCTAACCACCACACCACCATGCGAACCACCATGCACCCCTTAACAAGTCAAAATCTGAAATTATGTGTCAAGCAACAATGAGGAAGCATTTTGTTATTGAAATGACCTCAAATGTTACTGAAGAAGAAACAGTTCAGCACATTGGTAAACATGACCCTTTTTCAGCTTTTTAAATTTTTTTTGCTGGCATCAGATTCAAAATAAGCGTATATTCTCCAAAAATATTAAAATATTTGGTTTCAGTGCTTGACATGTTGAATTGGTACTATTTTCAGTAAAGAGGGGGTTAAATAATCTGTTAATCATAAAGTTTTGTTTTATTGACTTTTCACACAACGTCCCAACTTTTTTTTTTCAGAAATGGGTTGTACAATAACAGGTCTGTCACCTGAACAGCATGGGCATAATATGTGTGTGTGTTTTAATAGGTGTCTGTTTTATCTCAGCCAGCAGAAGTGAAAAAGCATCTCTCCTAGAGTCAATGGGCCTTTCATTCTTTTTTTTGTTCAGGTGGTGTTTGCACAACCTCTAGCAGGTGCTCAGTGGTGTTCTGTTGGTTATGTAGTTTCTTTGTGTAGCTCGACGTGAACAGAAATTGTGAACCATATTTGATTCACTTTTTGCTCTCCTTCTTCCTCTCTGTCCATTTTCGGTTAATATTTCAGTTATGGAATTAACTAAAAAGCTTGAAGAGAGCTTCATCCTTTATCTGATGACACAGAACTGGTCATGACAATGTAGGCAGATGAGGAAGAATATATTTTAAATAAGATGGCTTCTTGTGTAGGTGCCCTTTGAAATTTTACTTGGGAATCTGTAACAGTTGTTCTGGCTGAGGCATTGGGTAACCCTGTTGAGCCACAACCCCTTTTCGCTTGAAAACAGACTCATATCACGCTGACATCATAGTTCCTGCTGTATATGTGTGACTTTGCAAACATCTTGAACGCAGTCTCATTGCTTTATAGTTTGTATGAACGGGGCAAACTTTTTAGTTTTTTGTTTGTTTTTTGTTTTTTTTAAGTGGTCTTGAGCAATAGTTCTTCATGCTTGTTTAAGTTTTTTTCTTTGGACATTAGCTACTTTTTCACTCATTTTCAGTCCAGTCCTTATACCATACATTTTCAGAGGGATTTTGCTTTATTTGATTAGCCAGTTAAGACTGGCCAATGAATTAATCAAGCATAAATGATCCTCATAACCCAAGGGATGAACCAGTTTTGTCTTTACACATAACAGACAGCTTGGCAAAGAACCAGTTTCAAACTGTGTCTTTAGGCACTTTGTTACTTGTAGCATGTTACAAAAACATCATTTATTCACATTTCTGTAGTTGAAAAGTGGCGGGCTCAAAAATATCTACAGTAGATGAACAGTATCTCAAAGTCATGTCTTTTAGAAACAGGAAAAAATCCAGCAAAGACCTGTCACAGTACCTGATTAATGCATCTGAACATTCAGTTGATCATCAAAAACTCATTAGAAAGGATCTCAGTGGAAATGTGGCTGTCAAAAAGTCATTCTTAAAGAAGGCAAGCTGGCAGAAAAGGCTGAGGTTTGCAAAAGTACACCAAAACTGGACTGAAAATCAGAGGCAACAGGGCTTATAAAGTGATGAACCCAAATTTGATAGTTTTAGTTCATATCCATGTCAGTATGCACAGAGGAGGTCAGGCGAGAGGTCAACAGTGAATCTCTGTAGCTATCTAGATATTGAAGAAACTCAAAACTGTATTGGAGATATTGAAAAATTGACAGAATTATGAAAACAGAAACGTACCATCAGATTTTGATCCACCATGCAAAACCATCTGGAAAGAGGAACACTATCAGTCATGGATTGACCTCCCCAGAGCTCAACACTATTGAAGCAGTGTGGGATCATCTTGACAGAGAACAAAGCGAAAGGTAGTCAACATCCAAAGAAGAGTTTTGAATGTTCTTCAAGAAGCCTGGAGAACTGACAAGAAAGCTTGCCTAAGAGAGTTCATACTGTGTTAGGGAATAAATACTGACTTGAAAACTTGTTAGCAATGTACACACTCAGTCTTTGCCTTATATGCTGTATTTCAATGCAAGTTTACACATTTCAGTAAATCACTAAAGCCTCCTTCCATTTTTCTAGCAAAATGTAAAGAAAAGAGGGGTGGCTCACGACTTTTCCTCAGTGCTGTATTTGACATTGTTTGTAGCAGGATAATTTTAACACATTAGGTAGTGCTGCAGACATTTGATCTTATCAACATTTCTGTAAATGAATACCAAACTATCACTATGCGGCTTCTCAATTGGTATCAGTGTTTGTTTGTGCAGTGCTGTCCCTTCCCAGGACCAACGGTTAGCAGTTAACGGTATCATATTTCAGTGTTTGTTGTCAGTGCTATCTTGCTTTTGTTTTGGCATGTTTGAATTGACTGTGTGTTTTCTGCTCAGCCCTTCTCCCCGTCTGTTGGCTGGTTTAAGTTGCTCCATGCTGTGTTACTTGACTATATTCTGTTGATCAGAGGGCAGTTGCCAGTGGAAATGCTTTTGTATGTGTATGTCTTTGTGCTTTCTGCTCATGTCTATGGCACCATCTTTTGCACAGCTGCTTCAAGTTAAGAGCAACCTGTAGGAAGTGTGCTTCATTCAAAAGTAGTACCACCCTCTCTTTCTTTTCCTCTGTTGCCTTCCCTTCCGCTCTCTCACTAGTCCCCCTATTTCAAACCAAAACATCCCCGTGCACCGTTATTTCACACAGCCGTTAAGTCAGCTGACATGTCTGAAGGGAGGCCAGAGGTAATTCTACCCCACGATCCAACCCCTGTCCTGGGCCTCTACGTACCGGGGTTCCCCTTGTGAGCTCCTCCCCGGTTCTCAGCCATTCAGTTGGGGTTGGGGAAGTGCTCCACACTGCACCCCA
>VVHJ01024957.1:1114-15013 GCA_015107715.1 Tylochromis polylepis
CCACCCCCACTCCTGCTCTGTGCTCTGATTGGCCGCCGCTGTGATCCCGGGCCTGATAAAGCCGCCCGCCTCCCGGTGCCGCTCCGTTCTCCACCTTCATCACCTCCTCTGCCTCACGATGACCGGGCGGGAGGAGCTCAGCGAGGAGAAGCCGCGGGTGAAGCTGCTGTCCCCGGGCTTCGGCATCGACAAGAGCCGGCTGCACGGCCCCGGGCTCCGCTCCAAAGGCTTCGCCATCACCGATCTGCTGGGCCTGGAGTCGGACCTGCAGGCCCGGCAGCAGCCCGGCGGTGCCCCGGGCTCCTCCGGGCCCGGGGCGGAGCAGCACGGGCCCGGGCCCGGCCTGAGCGGGTTCTCCTTCCCGGGGGGGTCGCTGCCCCTCGGCCTCGGTTTCCTGTGCAGCCTGGCGGCGCAGCAGCCCGCCGGGGCACCGTGCTTCCTGCCCGGGCACCTGCCGCTGCTGCAGGCCCGGCCCGACAGCCACTACCTGCAGAGCCTGGAGGCCCAGCGGGAGGCCTACTCCGGTACGGGGCTCCGTGACCGAGCCCGCTCGGGTTCTGTGCTGACGCGGCCCTAAAACATTTTTTGTCTTCTTTTAATCTGGATTACGAATTGAGTCACGAGGCCTTCGGCGTCATCACCGAGCCCAGTTTAGTGGCTCCTCGTTATCTCAGCTTTCCTTGGTTTCAGGTGATTTTTGGTTCATGTTTGATTCTTTCTTTGCTGTCGCAGATGAAGAGTGTCTGTCGGACCGAAACGACTCCAAAACCTCCGGAAACTCCCAGAAGAGGAAGAAGAGGAGACACAGGTGAGGAAAAAAGACCTGATCACCGGAAACGGCAGAACCGAATGTTGTTAAAATAAAGAAACGATTCAGCGTCATTTTTTAAACATTTCCAAACTGAAGACTCTTTTTATTTGCGCTTATTGAAGTCCTAATTATTTGTTCTTTGTTCAGTGTTTCCATTCAATTCTGACAAAAATACAAATTTATAAGAGAAAAAAATGCTGAAAAAAACCAAACACAATTCGACTTTTATTCTGAATTCAGCAACGAGAACAAATAAAAACGAAGAAACATTTAAAGGATTGTTTAAAGGCACATCTCAGCTTCACGCTTGAATATATTTAAATAAGTAAAAATTACGATTTAATTTCGTTTTTAGCAGAAAAAAATCTGAGCGGCAGAAAAACCGAACTTTGATTCATCGTGATTATTAAAAACATTATTATTACTGAAAGCTTTCTGTCATTGCAGTCATAAACATTATAATGTTGATGATGACTCGTGATCGTTGAATTAGTGGAAGGCAGAAAACATTTTCAGTCAAATCACAAAAAAATAACTGAAGAAAAACTCTTAGTTTCACGTAACCAGTCAAACCGTGGCTGCTTCACTGAACGGAATTCAATCAATAATCATCAATAATCAGGTTCCGTTGATTAAGGACAGAAGACGGACGTGAGAGTAATAATCAAATGATTTAATATTTTAACCTGATTCCTTTTTAATGTCACCTCCACCACCTGTAACGATTAGAGCTGTAAACAAAATAACAATGATGTTCGTAATTAGAGAGATCAAACGTAGACGAACAACGAAACCTCGGCGGGTCACACAGCTGCTTTCTGCTGCTGTGTTCAGGACGGTGTTCACCTCCCACCAGCTGGAGGAGCTGGAGAAGGCCTTCCAGGAGGCTCATTACCCCGACGTGTACGCCCGGGAGATGCTGGCCATGAAGACGGAGCTGCCCGAGGACAGGATCCAGGTGAGGGTCACGGTCAGGTTAGACTAATCTGACCGTTCAGCAGCATAGAGGAGAAATGATCATCTGGAGTTTATGAAGAGAAACCCGAATCATTCAAATGAGAGACGGGGGAAACATCTGTCAGTCATCTCAGTAAAAAAAGTCTTTTTATTATTATTATTATTATTATTATTATTATTAGTAGTAGTAGTAGTAGTAGTAGTAGTAGATTATTATTATTATTATATTATTATTATTATTATTATTATATTATTATTAGTAGTAGTAGTTTATTATTGTTATTATTATTATATTATTATTATTAATAATAATATTATTATTATTAGTAGTAGTTTATTATTATTATTATTATTATTATTATTATTATTATATTATTATTAGTAGTAGTAGTTTATTATTGTTATTATTATTAATAATATTATTATTATTAGTAGTAGTATTTAATGAGTTTTTAAAGTATTTTTCCAGGCCTGACGCTGAACTTTCTCAGTAGGCAGGGCAGAGCAAAACGAAGCAGCAAGTCTCTGTCGTCAAAATCACAGCGACTAAAAAAGTACATCTTTTTAGTGAAGCTCGCTCACTTTTCACCCCAGCTTCCAGCAGCTCACAAAGAGAAAGTTAATGCTGTGTGAGCGGTCCCAGGCCCCTGTGTCACACCATGTTACATAAAAGAGAGGAAGTTGGTGAGCTCGGCCCATGAGAAGTCCATAACAAATAACTTTATGGATGAATGTGTAAGAGTTTTTGGAGACGGTGGTTGTAGAGTGGAGCTGTTCAGCTGCAAACAGAGTTCAGTTCCTTACAAAACAAACAAGACAAAAAAAGAAACAAAGTTCAAATGTTCTAAATCTGTTGTTCTACAAGTGAATCTGAGAATTGTAGGAAAAGACGTGTGAACTGTGTTTTTTGTTTTTGTGTAGAATTACCATGCCCACCCTTTTTAGTTTTGTTAATATTGGCAATAGTGAGAAGTGTTGTTGTTATATTTGATATAGGCCATCCAGTTAAGCTAAATGTCATGTTTTTAGTTGTTATAATCTGATGAGGAATATTTTATTTTATTTTATGTGGTTTTATTTTTCAGTTAACGTGGTCAGGGGGGTTGCTTGCCCACGTTGGTCAGGTGTTAGGGTAGAGGCCTGACAAAGTGCAACCCACTTACATGACAAAAACAGTTATCCACAGCACCCCACCACCACCCCACCCCTTTCGCGCCTCCGTTGCCACCATGTGCCCCCTTTGCATTTCTGTCTGCCCCCTCATATGTGCCCGTCTAGAACCGGCCCAGCTGTGAACATGTGAAATTATGCCATTTTTATTTGTTTGTGATAATGATTTTCTTCTTCTTTATTCATTTGTGTAACACATTATTTATTTGTTTACCTGCTCAGGTGTTGGGCATGACCTCTGACCTCTGTACTTCCTGTTTATCTTCCAGGTGTGGTTTCAGAACCGACGGGCCAAGTGGCGTAAGCGTGAGAAGTGCTGGGGTCGCAGCAGCGTCATGGCGGAGTACGGTCTGTACGGCGCCATGGTGCGACACTCCATCCCGCTGCCCGAGTCCATCCTCAACTCCGCCAAGAACGGCATGGTGGGATCCTGCGCCCCCTGGCTGCTCGGTGAGCCGCATGCACGTCAGTGCCACACGTGCACCACAGCAGCATCAATACACACCGATCAGTGATCGATAAGGCTTTAAAGTAAACGATGAAGCGCTGCGTGTTACACATGCCTGAATGTGTTCACATTACCATAGCAGTAAACAAACATGTAAACAACGCCACAGTTCGCACTGGACTGAACCTGAATCTGACTCTACCCCCACAGGGATGCACAAGAAGTCTCTGGAAATGTCCAAAAAGTGTTCCAGCCCTCCGGCGTCCGACTCGACGCGCTCCGATTCATTCTGCGACGCCTCGGAACGACGAGGTTCAAGCGAGGCCCGGGAGCCAGAGGAGGATGAGCTGATGGAGGAGGAAGAGGACGAGGTGGAGGAGGAAGTGGCCATTGACCTGTCCAGCTCATCTAAACAGCAGCAGCAGGAGGAGGGCGGAGCCTCGATAAGGACCGCCTCTTCACCACGACAACAAAGCTGCAGCGAATCGGACGAACATAGCTGAAGGTGATCAGACTGAAGAGGAGCAACGTGTTCTGTTCAGGCAGCACTGTGATGTGATTGGCTCTTTCAGGGAGCACAGCCGATGTACACAAAAACAGCCAAAACATCACTTGTTACTATGCAAAATTAGTGTGTTCAAATGTTAGCTGCTGGTATGGTAACAAAGCTAAGAGCTAATATAAAGTATAAAATTACAGCAATATTGTTTTAGTGTGCTATTAACTGTCATGGTAAAATATCAGCAGGATTGATCATGTAAGCATTTTGCAGCTGCTCAATATTTTATTTTAATTATTTTGTCAGTGCCGGTGACAATATTTAAAAAAAAGTTCTGGTTTTAGATGGAAAAACAATTATTTTAAAAGTTGGTTTAAAAGTGCAGGTGCCAATAAGTGTTGAAACAATAATGGGAAAATATGATTAGTCATGATAACATCCACGAATAAAAAATGCTGTTATTAAAAATCGTTTTTAGCTAACATGCTAATATATGTCAACTAGTGTTATACTATAAGGATCAGCTAGCAAACTTTAGCACTTCGAAAAACTTGAATCACTACTATTAAATTTAGTTTTTATTAATATCTGAACATTTCAGATTTACCATGATATTGTTATTGGCATGCTACGGTACCAGCAAAAGGTGGTGTTTCCTCCATTGTGTAACAAAGTGCATGCTTTTAATTGTTAGTGTGCTAAAATAGCCTAATACATACATGGCAACAGAGCACCAGGATTAAGCATGCTAATGCGTATTAGCATACTGATGCATGCTAACCTACGTTCTGAAACGACAGTGTCTGGCTGTGCTCGCCGTGCTCCTGGGAAAGAAATCCTCATCGTGAAGACGAACACCGATGCTGTGACGTTCAGATCTGCCTCGAGGGATCGGAGCGAGTCTTTGCTAAAAGACGTGTGTGTGTGTGTGTGTGTGTGTGTATTCATGTTTTATATCCATGTTTTTTGGGAATCAGAGAATATCTAATGTTTTCTTCCTGTTGGTTTTTGTGTTTTATAGTTGGACCTGCTTGATTGAAACACTGTGAATGTAATTTAAATGTAAGATTTCAAAAATTTTATTATTATATGCTTGTCCAGCTGGAGATTCAGCAGGGTGGAAAATAAAGAAGTATTTTTGGAATCAACGGCGCTTTTTTGGGGGGTCATTTATTAACACAAACACTCTAGAAGCTTCTCAATATATTGTTTAATCACAATCAGCGAACACTAATCAGCTGGTTAAAACTTATTTTACACATCAGCTGAAAAAAAATGAGGCAAATATCTGCTACTAATTTTATTTTTTTCTTTAAAAGAGCATAGTTCTATAAAGCTCCCAAATTTTAGATTCAGTTTTCACAGGAAACTCTCAGTACCACAAATGTTTCATTCAAATGGTTTCTGAATTGTTTCTATCACTTTGGCACCAGTTGACTTCCATATTTACTCAGCAGTACCTCAAATTAATCAGGTGAAAAAAATACAAATTAAATTCAAAAAGGCAAATCAGCTTCATTCATCTTCATATTTCTGTTGTAAAACAAATTTAATGAAATTGAAGGAAGAATTGTAAAATATGATTTTAAGAAACTTTTGACAATATGTTAGACATAATTCCAGCTTTAGGTGTTGCTGTCAGTATTAGAACAACAATAGGCACCATTCAAAATAAAAATATTTTTATACCATTTAATACAGTCTTTTCCCTGTGTTATCTTAATTAATTAAATTACACACGTATCATCAGCCATCGTGATGTTGTCTGTTAGAACAGCAGCTTATCTACAGCTGAGAGGAAGCGGTTGGATCAGCTCATCAGGAAGGCCAGCTCTGTCCTAGGATGCCCCTCGACCCAGTGCAGGTGGTAGGAGACAGAAGAACTCTTGGAAAGAGTCTCCACCCCACGCATGAAGCTGTGACAGAACTGGAGAGCTCCTTCAGTCACAGACTGCTGCATCCACAGTGCACAAAGGAGCGTCGCAGGTCCTTCCTCCCAGCAGCTGTGAGACTTTATAACCATCACTGCTCCCATCAAACATGCTGCTGGTATTTGCACAGTTTTCCCATTTTCTCTAAATAGTCTGTCGTTGTTGTTTTTTTAAGCACAAACATACAGCACTTTTTGCACATCTTTTGCACAAATTATCCTACTCAGCTGCACATTTCTTTGAGTACGAGTATGCTTTTTTAATAACTGTACAGTATTCTTTTTTATTGTTGTAAATCCGCCTCTACAGTCTCTTATTTCCTGTTTTTTATTTTATATTCTTTACTTTTGTGTGAATCTGCATGCTCCATCTGCCTGTCACTTTGCTGCTGGAACACCTGAAATTCCCCAGTGAGGAACAATAAAGGATATTTCTATTCTATTCTATTAAAGACATTCTAATTTACATTCATATTCCACACGGAAGTAAACCAAACTCTATTTTAAAATCATGTAATTTAAGGATCTTTCATAACGTTTATTATCCAATGCGTGAAGCCTTCAGTAGATTCAGCAGAAAATCAATAAATTTAATTTTATTCACTTTCTTGCTCATGGTCCCTTTCCCAGCCAGCGCCTGCGGGACGAGACAGTTACGTCACTTCCTCTATCCGCATTAGCGGTTTGGTTGCTAAGCTAATTGGCCACTAAGCGCGGGAACTCGTAAAAGATGGCCGATTTAAGCGCTTTCAGGAATGAAGTGGCGCTCGTCGTCAGCAGCCTGGCCAGGGCGGTGGTGACGGAGATTTTCAGCGCGGCGGAGGAAGCTTCTTTAAACAGACAAAGCCCCGAAGCCGAGGTAAGCCAGCCCAGCTAACTGTTGCTAACAGCTAGCTCAACTCCAGCTCTTCCGGTTCCACGTGCCCACGGTGTGCGTGCGGGAGAAGACGAAGAAGAAGCGCGAGGTTATAGGTGTTGGAGTCCCGAAGTAATCACCCCGAACTCCACTTAAAAATCCTCTAATGTTAGTTACATCTCGGCATGTTTTCACTTTAACACACAGTTAAAGACATTCACCTGCAGCAGAAGCAGCTTTTCTGCTTCAACCTCACAAATACGAAGTATGGGTTAGGGTTCGGGAAATATGATCGTTTTTAGAAAATGAAATGTCCCGAATTAAATATGAAGAGACGTTTTTCCCCATATGTGTGATTATGTGCAGATAGTTTTGTTGAGTGGCAGCGAAGAAAACCTAAAAACAAGAACATTCCCAGTGAAGATCTGCAGCAGGAGCGATCATCAGAAAACATGAATCATGAGACTGTGTGTGTGTGTGTGTGTGTGTGTGCGCGCGCGCGCGCGCGTTTTTATTGTGACGCTGTTGTGATTTTCCTTGCAGGAGAAACTCGGCGCTCTGGTCGAGCGTCTGTGTGTTGAAGCTGTGGAGAAAATCCTGAAGCTGGTGGATCTGAGCATTATGAGGAGCTGCGAGCACATGGGCCAGATGCATGATGGGAGCGTGGATGCTTCAGAGACAACGGAGACAGCAGAAGGTTAGTACTCTGAGCTCTGATTGGCTGCAGTTTGAAGAGCTGGGACGGGGTCACACAGTAAGAGTCATGGTCTGTGTGCAGCAGGCAGGAATGGAGGACCCAAGTGCAGGACTCAAGACGGCAACATTAAACTCAGAGCTCAGCTTTATTTGCTGGACTGCAAAAAGAACAGAAAACTAACTAGACTGGGAATCATAACAAGGCTTAACAGGCAGACAGAACACACAGGGAACGAGGGTACGACGTGACACAGAGCAAGCAAAACACAGGGCTTAAATACACACCGCAGTAATCAGGGAATGGGAGACAGGAGGGAAACACAGCTGGGAGAAATTACACTTGACGAGAAAAGGGGAGCAAAACCTGACACACTGCACACAGGACGGGGACTATCAAAATAAAACAGGAAACACACGACAGGCACAGAGGCATGGACTTGACACCGAACAAAGGGAACACAGAAACAAAACCTAAGAACTAGAAATCACAGAACAAAGAGGTAGTAGAGCTAGAAATACAGAACCATAAACCAAATGACTAGTAATGATAAACCATGATGAAATCAAAGCTCAATAATAATACAAAAATCAAAACACTGGGTCACTGACCCAGGACCGTGACAATAAGACTCTCTGAAAGAATGATTACATCGCCACCTAAAAGCCTCAGGTCATATTTTTCTGTTTTCTGTGTTGCAGGCGAAGGCGGCGGCGGCAGCGCTCCCCTCCCCCCATCAGAGCAGACCTACATCGTGGTTTACGAGGTCAGTGAGTGAGTCCAGCAAACCGCCAGAGAATGAGCGGTAAGCGAACACTGACACCTGTCCTCTGTCTTTCAGAACGCCACCGCCGACTCACAGTGTGTGCTGGTGTCACTGCAGAGCCACGCTAACGGTGAGAAACCCCGCCATCATTCACTCCTTTGATTTGTCATTGATTAAACCTGAAAAACATGAGGTTCTGATCCACAGTCTGGGTGTTACCTGCTACAAGTCACGCCCCCAGACAGACACGTGTTTGGTAAAGGTTAACCACTTTTATGGAAGTGTAGCATGACATCACAGCATAACGATGGAATTCGATGGAATTTCGGTGGCTGTGATGTCATGTGTTACCTGATAGTTTGTTAAAGTAAAACAGTTTCAAGTCGTGTGAGCTCACAGTCCAGCTCACAGACTTCCTGTTGCTCTGTTGCAGGTGGAAATGAAAGCACGCGTGATATAACAGGTCATGGGACGACACGACGTGCTGAGTTCTCCCCCTCCTCACCTGCGCCTCAGGCCGATGACCACGAGTACGCTCGCTCAGCGTTGCCGCCATCCAGCAGTGCCTCAGTGGCGGTGGGTGGGGTCAGGAAGAGGCCTCGCGGCCACAGGAAGAGGTCTCCGATTGTGGTGTCTGGGGAGGCAACAGAAACTCACCTGCAGTGCTCGAACTGTGCCATGTTGTTTCCAAACAGCAAGCGGCTCGCCGACCACGAGAAGAAGGCTCACCCAGCGTGCTCGGTGTGTGGCGTGCGGTTCACTGGCATCCTGAAACTGCGTGAACACGAGCTGAAAAATCATGGGCTGCTGCCGTACACCTGCGATTTCTGCCCAAAGAGGTTCAACCACAAGGCGCACCGCGACCTGCACGTGAAGGCGCGGCACACCGGCGAGAAGAGCTGCCACTGCGACATCTGCGGGAAGGGCTACGCCTGCGCGAGCGTTCTGAAGACACACCGCATCACGCACTTCGACAAGTCGTTCATCTGTGACGTCTGCGGGAAGGGCTTCTACCACGCGTGCCACCTGACACGCCACAAGCTGGTGCACCAGGAAGTGCGGCCGTTCCGCTGCGCCACCTGCGGGAAGGGCTTCACGCAGGCCGCCAACCTGCGCAGCCACCAGACGACGCACACTGGCGAGCGGCAGCTCTGCTCCGTCTGTGGCAAGAGCTTCCGCTGCCTGAAAAACCACGTCATCAGCAAACACTCACACGAGCTGCCCGCTGACGAGCTGCCTGCCGTCGACGCCATTGTCAGCTGTGAGGTCTGTGGCAAGAAGTTCCCGAACCCGTCACAGTACCGCGCGCACCAGCGGAGCCACACCGGGGAGAAACCCTTCCACTGTGATGTCTGTGGGAAAAGCTACCGGCTGAAGGAGCTGCTGCGCGACCACCGCTACACGCACACCGGGGAGAAACCATACCGCTGCTCGCTGTGCCCCAAGACCTTCAACCTCGCCACGAGCTTCATGAGGCACCGCAGCATCCACAGCGGCGAGACGCCATACAGCTGCCGCGACTGCGGCAAACACTTCCGCCTGCTCACCTTTCTCAAGGCTCACCTGCAAACCAAAGCTCACCTGAAGCAGACGCAGCAGACAGGAGCGCAGGGAAATGCCCCCCCACCAATCAGCAGCATCGAACAGGAGGCGGTCCCAGGCGGATCGATAATCGCTGCCCAGCTGGTGTCGAGTCTTTAAAGCAAGACGATAAAACTGTAAACACAAACATGAGTGGCGGCACTGTCTGCACAGGTTTTCGTTCCAAAACAGCGTCGTGTGTCATATGACTGCAAGAACTCAGTGGGCATGGTCGCACTCTGCACCAAACCTGTGAGGTGTGGCACCACATGGTCGTTAAACACTAACACGTTATCTGTTTGTTAATAAATGAGTTATTACTGATGTGTCATGTGACGTCTTTTTTATTTTGAAAACAAACTCAGATCAGAAATGGTCACCACGCCGAATTTCAATTTTAATGAAGAAGGCTCAAAGTTTGCATTATTTGGGGCGTGGCCTATTTGACAGGTGAATGACCGTTCTTTATATACTGTCTGATTCCAACACACACACACAGTTCCTCCACTGCACTTTTCAGAATAAAGCGCCTGGAGTTTCCCAGTCTGACCAGTTGTCCTGCTCTGTGACCTTTGACCTCTGTGATAGCTGCTGATGTAATCCAGCTGTTTTCCATCTGAACAGAGGTGAGATTAAAGGATCCAATCAGCAGATAATCCTGACCCTTTGTGTTTGAACAGTTTAATCACCATGGCGACAGCTGATTCTACTGTTGTCACTGTTTATCTGTCAAAAGTCCTCCATAACATGCCGCAGCTGTTAATCCCAGTTTCGATGTGGGCTAATAATCGTGACAGATTATTCGTCCTCTTTATTGGACGAGGCTGTAACCATGGACATGCTGGCATCTGCCCACTGCAGACATTTCATTTTGTACAAATCCAGCAGCTACTGCAGCATCTCTTCAGCGTCCTCGTACTCATTGCCGGCCTAGACGAATCACCTCCTTCCTGTAACTAAAACTGAGTCTGAAGTACAACCTCACGCACTCACAGTTGGTGACAAACGGGCTTTGATGTGAGTAGGCGGCTTTATGAGAATGTCGGGTCGGGTCGGTCAGCCTGGGACACCTTAACTCAAATTTAAATGGTTTCTTTATGTTCACCCTCTGAAAGGGAACAAAGGAAGTGATGTAACAGCTTTCCACCAATAAGAAGATGAGAAAGGAAATGATGTGTAGTTCTAATGAATAAATGTGACATTAAAAAGTGAACACGAGCAGATAAAAGTTGACATTTTGACTCTGTGAAATTTAAACCTTAGAACTAATATAAAAAACATAATTATGGGATTAGAAATGTAAACTCCATCACATATTTTTATTACATGTTTCTGAATAAATATGAGATAAATTGTCTAAAATAATCAGTAATAATGAGAGAATTTATATTAATGAAAGAAAAAAGTTTATCTCATGAATAAAAGTTCAGAATTTCATTTAAATTTTTAACTCTTTAATCCAAAACTCAGACTTCAGGTATAATTAATATTCATAATGCTGAGGATGCAGGAGCTGGCGCGCACAGAAACTCGGCACTACTGTTCCTCCATACATGCTGCACCTGGACACACCTGAGGGGTGGGAGGGCAGAGGGGCCGGCTCTGAGGAGCTGAGGTGTTCCAGTCTCACAGCTGACCGCTCAGGATCGACATGGCCGCACGCAGCAGGGGGCCCGGGCTCTTCAGGGCCGTCCTGAGCCGCCGTAGGGCTCCTGCACCCGGCAGGTGTCTGTCCTACCAGCCTCACCCTCCTGCCTCCGGGACCTGGAGCACCGAGCTGTCCCGGCTGTCCCACCGGGACATGTACCGGCTCTCCGTCACGGACCCCGATCGGTTCTGGGGGTCCGCCGCCGCCGACAGGCTCCGCTGGGCGGAACCGTTCCAGCGGGTCCGAGACTGCGACCTGAGCAGCGGGAAGATCGGCTGGTTCCTGGGAGGAAAGCTCAACGTGTCCGGTGAGTTTCCCGCCGATCAATAACCTGAGCGATCCCGATATTTAATGCGTCTATCGTCGGTCAAATTTCCCGGTGCCTGCTGTCGGAGAGTCGATCACGTTTCCTGCGAGAGCCAATCAATAACACGCTAATAACTTGGTCATTAATCAGCGATCGATACTGAGCGCAGGAGCCCCGAACTCCTCTGTACATGGAGCCAGTCTCGCCACCAGACTTCATTCAAAATGTGGCTGATTTTACTCGCCTGTGTGTGCGCGTTAATCAAAGTTCGTTAATGAAGAAAAAGTGGTTAAAAAGCCGAACTGAGCCAGACTTCATTCAGATTTTCATCATTTTTACCGTCTGCTGTTTCCACACTAATCTAATCTCCCATCAATCAGTAACAACAGTCCTGCTGCAGCTAGCAGCCCTTCTTTAATTAGACTTACTGATGCATTTAAATGTTTTATCTAATGAACTAGAAGCCAGCAGTTTTGTACCTTGATTTTCTCTGTAGTCTTTGATGTTTTGTGCTGTTTGATGCTTTAATGCGTGTTTAATGAAAAAAGAAAAGCCTGTAAGAACTGTAAGGGAATGTCTGGGTCTTCCTTTTATTGTGCAAATGAACAAGCTCTGATGAACGTTTTGTTGTCAGACAGTTTGATCATTGAGGCCTGAGCTTAAAGTGGAGCTGCTGGTGTAATGGTGGTGGGGGTGTGATGGGGTGTTCTTTTGTTGCTGATCAGTCACAGTTTAAAGCTTTGGCCTGTCTGAGTGCTTGTGCAGCAGCTCCTAATGAGGGACAGAAAAAAAGGACGACTCACCAGACATCATTCAGAATTTTGGCTGTTTTACAGTTTATTCAGGGGACATGAGGCTCGGACTGTAATACAGTTATCAGAAAGGTCAATAAAAGTGAAAAAGATCATTAATTGTTCTTCTTTCAAACCAAACTTTATTCATGCAGAAAATCATGTGTTTTTGCACATGAATCATGTTATTGATCATGTGGATGAGTCTGTTTATATGGGACATGTTATGCATATGAGTACATACGATGATAATAAAGTGAAAGTAAAGTTCAGTCTTATGGAAAGGCTTCTCCCATCATGTATTCACCTTTTTATGAATACTCACATCTCCTCGTGTGGTCGTTTGTTTCCGTTTTTTACCACACCCATTACTTCCATGTTGCTGGGCGGAGCTGATAATGAACTGTTGGCACAAGGAGGAGGCGTGCTCTGGAGGAGTCTGCATGGCTGATAACAAGGCAAGAGCTCTCAGTTCTGCCTCTGATTCTAACGCTTGCACACACTCTCCTGGATTTCATCCAAACCAGATCAAACTCTCAAGTAGTGCCATTTTATATCCAGCAGGTCAAAGTTCATCTTTACTGTCACATGATTATGTTTCAGACCATCACTGCAGAAAATGGTGACCCCTGAAGCTCAGCTCAAGCCCACCTGTTAATAACACACATGTCAGTAACACACCTGTCAGTAACACTCCCATCAATAACAAACATGTCAGTAACACACCTGTCAGTAACACTCCCATCAATAATACACCTGTCAGTAACACTCCCATCAACAACACACCTGTCAATAACACACCTGTCAATAATACACCTGTCAGTAACACACCTGTCAGTAACACACTTGTCAGTAACACTGCAATCAATAATACACCTGTCAGTAACACACCTGTCAATCGCACACCTGTCAGTAACACACCTGTCAGTAACACTCCCATCAAAGCACACATGTCAGTAACACACATGTCAGTAACACTCCCATCAATAACACACCTGTCAATAACACGCCTGTCAATAATACTCGTGTCAGTAACACACATGTCAGTAACACTCCCATCAATAACACACATGTCAATAATACACCTGTCAGTAACACACCTGTCAGTATCACTCCCATCAATAATACACCTGTCAGTAACACACCTGTCAGTAGCACACCTGTCAGTAACACACTTGTCATTAGCACACCTGTCAGTAACACACCTGTCAGTAACACACCTGTCAATAATACACCTGTCAGTAACACTCCCATCAACAACACACCTGTCTAAGGGTACATCTGTCACCATCTTACAATGCTGTGATTGCAGCCATTCCCCAACTCTCTGTGAATGGGACTCATGGACACTGATCAGTAGGTGTTGATCAATGGTCAACAGTTTGCATATTAATGATCATAAACTGTCCTCACAGCCCATTGTTCTCCAGTGGGCTGGTTT
>VVHJ01024959.1:4455-14455 GCA_015107715.1 Tylochromis polylepis
AGTTTGGGGGCCCCCCCCCCCCCCTTTCCTTTTTTTGAGGTAGTGAAACAGAAGGTAGAAGAGCAGTAAAACAGCTGAAGAGGCTTGCACTGAGCTTAAATGAAACGAGTTTGAATGGCTCAATAAAATGAATGCACTTTTTTTAATTATTTGGATTTATGGGAACTGTGTGTACTCTCTGTGCAGCCAGTTCCAGCGAGTCAAAGTAGGATGTGAACAAGTGTGTTTAATTTTTAAACACCTGAATAAAAAAAGTCTACACTTTCACACATGTCAATCAACCCATCATCATTTTGATTGCTTGATTTGCAATCTACCGCGGTAGTGAGGTGAAACTGAAAGAAAAAAAAAAAAACTCATTCTGAAGCCTCTTTCTTGAATACACCACCTAAATCTTTTTCTTTCCTCCTTTCTTTACCATTCTTGTGATGAGAGGGGACAGCTGACTTATTGCCGCAATTTTAAATGTTGCATTATTGAACGGTGACTTTGTTTCAGTTTGACTTCTAAATCAAGCAAACCAATTTTAGAGAGAAATTTGATGTCACATTAATTTATTTTAAGCTTCTTCTTTTTTTTTTTTTAAATGTGTCATTTCAGTATTTTTAATCCCCATTTCAAATTTAATTACCAATACTGCAAAAATCTCATCTTGCAAACATTAGCCAGTCGTTAACCTACCAGGTAATAACAGACTGTGCTTTTGTGCGTTCAGAGCCACTGAGTGGGCGCGGGTACTGCCTCCCGCACACTCCGTCCAGGCGGCTCCCTTGCATAAACCGCTGTGTAATCGCAGGAGTGCAGAACTGCTCGACGTGGAATGCATCCCGCTGTGTGCTACCTGTGAGAAAGTGGAAAATATCCAAACCTGCTTCTTTCAAAATGATCTGAGGTGTGATGGCTTCAGTTTTACAAGCTTCATTTTTTTTTTTTACTTAATAGAGTTTGATATTTCATTATTTTTACTGTCTGGTCTGTTACAGCGTTACCGCTTTTGATTTTGTACTGTTGCTATGTCTTTTTTTGGCGTATTTCATACTCCCTAGTGGATAGGTTGGTACGGACTGTGGTCACTGATGTGCTGATGCGTACTCAGTAATCCAGGTAAAGAAATCCCAGAGAGCTGATTCTGTTCATCTGCGCATTTTCAGTGAGAGACACCTTTTGTCACTCATCCAAGTGACTTCTTTAAAAACAGTACATTCACAAAATGACCATAACTAGCACCGCTGATTAACAATGGGTCATTGGAAGAGTTTCATGTTCATTAATATGCAATTTGTCATGACTGTTGATCAGTGGCCATGAGTATTATTCAATTGTATTTATGTGGTGAAAGATGTAGGGCCACTTAGGCCCCCTCCTCGATTCAGAGATAGTCTCTCTCTTTTCACCTAAATGGCCTCAAACCAGCGTGCCTTCATGTCCAGGATGTATACATTGTCAGCAGTGAAGGGGTGGCCACTGGCCTGTAAATACAAAACGACTGTGGAGTTCTAGCCTGACGAGTTAGCTCTTCTGCTTAGGCACGGTGTTTTGAGAACACTCCGATACTCCTGACACATAAGGGATCACTGAAAGTTTTTGCCTAGGCAGCAGTTGTCCTTCTCACCTAAACTGACTGAAGAATTCTTTAGGTGCCTTACGTACATCTATAAATATCCCTAAAAAAACAAAACAGGGACAGCTGCAAAATCTTGCTATTCAATACATCATTTTCAATAATACAGTTATGGACCTTTTGCCTTTTTGTGCTACAAATGTGCTTCTGTTGGGAATAAAAGCGGCTTAACGGAAAAAGTAAAATACTTTGTGCAAAACACAAGTTTCTTGGACAGTTTTAGGATTATTTTACGGTTTTACTGGTTTATTGCACTTTATGGAGAAACAGTAAGATTAGCATGAGAGGTTTTAAGACAAGAGACATGAATCATGAGCTGCTGTCAGAGTCGTTCAGAGTTTTATAGTACTACAGGTTTCTAAGGATGCTGTGCCTCATGGGACGGTTTTATATCCTCATGAGACAGGTTTGTGCAAAACACTTCCCTTGATCCCTTCATTCAGCATGAAACTGATGCTTAACCGTTACTCAGATTCTCTTTTTTCCTGCTTTAGTCTAAAGAGAAGCAAAGTACGTGACAGTTGCTTGGAATGTATTCGGTGTATAATGAAACACATTTGGCCAATATTTTCATTTAGATTTTTTCCAAAAACTCAAATGATTTAGAAAGTATAATATAATATTCGACTGTAGCAGTTTTAGCAGCTCATTATACAGACTTAACATTATGGAATAGCAAAAGTGAGACATTTGCATTTGGTCTCAGGCTTAACATGGTTTTCTTTCCTTCACTTAACATCTCCTTTGTAGCCAGCATCCATAAGTTTGTCGTAAACAGCTGTGAAAACGGTTGAACTGCAGACCTCAACGCAGGACGCTGAACACAAAAATTAAGCTAAAAATCAGCCTTTAATGTTGTTTGCTTCAAAGCAGTAAATAAAGCCAACAATAAAATAAAATAAAAAATCCAAAACACTAATGAAATTGAGCCAGGGAAATATTCAAATACTCAACAATCGTCAGTAATTGAATCCTTGGTGAACACAGTTCAAAAAGCCACACAGCAAAAACAAAGCTTACACAAAAACTGAGGGTTTAAATACACAATGGCTGATTAGTGGAATGGGTAACAGGTGGGTAAACCAAACAGGTACAACCAATCTAGGGAAACCAGATTAAGGAAGTAAAACTAAAAGGGGGATAAAAGACTACCAAAATAAAATAGGAACACGAGAACAGCTAACATAAAACGGAGACTTAACAACACAAGGACGCCAGGAACAAAGTCAAAATCAAGTAATGCAATATAAATAAAACCCAGGACCTTGATTAAATACACTGAGGAAAACACATGAAGAAAATGTAAACACTGAGCTTCTTAAAACGCTGGGTCAGTATAGTACCAGTTATATTTTATTTATAGTATTTCACACATTTCTGACCGTTTCAGTGGTCATTTTTAGACACTATTAAATCATTAACATTTTAATTAAACATTTTAATGAATCCACTGTTAATCATTAACCTAGTTAGCTACATAAACTTGGTGAATTTAGCAGTTGTTTATGTGCTAGATAGCATCCAGTGTTTAAAAATAAGATTAAATATATTTAATTCAACATAATTTCAATGAACTACTGACAAATGTTTACATCTGTTGAAACACCACTGAAGTCCTGTTGATTTTTAGTTGTAATGTCAGTGCTGTTTCAATATTAACCGAGGGTAAAGTGTTGGTTTAGCATGGATTGTACTGTTGTTTTGACCTGCAGAAGACTAATGGCAGGCTTAACAAGCAGATTTGGATGGATCAGGGGTTTCCAAGAGGTCAGTATCACTTTCAGTGGTGCAGTTTGTGCTTTAAGTTGAAGCCATTGCGCCTAAGTTATAGGTAGCTTCACACATAGATAGTGTCCCTCCAGATGGTTCACAGGTAAGAGCGAATGGTCAGCAGTTTTAGTGTTATTGGAGTTAAATGATGCAGCAAGATGTTATAGCTGCTCTCCATTTTTAAAGGGGTATTACAAGTCAGAGATGCTCATTTTATGGAACATTTAGTTCTGTACAGTTGTTCTAACTGACCAGTGCATAGCTGGCATTGTCAGTATCACAGTATGCATAGCATTTAGGCGTTTCTCAGAGTGTATAAGCATTTGTGTAAAACGGTAAAATGAAAAGGTAATAAAGAATTACAGTCTTGGGCTGAAGTAAAATCTCTTTTGGGGCAAATCTATGACTAGAGTGTCAGCTAAGTTGTGTTAATGCTCATGACACTTTAAATGAAAACGGCGTGGCAAACACTAAAACTTAGAGTGCAGGTACATGAAAATCGACTCATCAAATGAGCAAAAAGCTGAAGACAACAATACTTATTTAGCCTTAGCTAATGTTAGCAACCATAATATCCTGACTTCAGCAGACTGAGTGTCTGATGAAGACAAAATGCATTTCGTCTCTTATGTCACTGATACTTTAAAATGGAAGAAGTGGGATGTGTTTCTTCTTTAAAAAATGAGCACTTTAGTATCTCAAAGTAACTTATATAAAATGTTTTGGAAACTATTCATAGGCAGCGCATAGCGTTATGATGCGATTTCACAGGCATTCTTTTCATGCCATTCAATAACAAGCATTTTGTTGGACTGACAGCTGAATTCCCATTTAATCTCATCCCAGCCTTCTATCTAGCAGGAAGGCAGGCGCTGTTCTGAAAGGTTTTTATTGGTTTCTTTAGCTGGCGACAAAGTTACACTTTCATGTGTATTCTGTTGCTTTCCATGAGTGGAACGACACTCATGGGATAACATTTACGTAATCATAGCATGCAAAATGGAAAATACCAAAACATGCATGAAGGTAAGATTGTGCATCCGTGAAAAGAATCTCCAGTAGTGTCAGGAAAACATGCATCTTTAGCCTTTCGAAGGTTAGACTTAGTTTTTAATGAAACTTTTGATTCAATCATTAAGATAGAGAATTCATATAAGAACCCTTCTATGAGGAAAATTCTGTGGGAATGTTAGCAGCTGTCATTGTCTATACCAGAAAGAAAAACGCCCAATTACCTGGAAAGTCCTATGAGCGAATCCTGTTGCACATCCAGTGGTTTGCCTGCAACTGGCCCTCAGATGGACCATCTGTCCACACAGACATACAGGTGGCCAGATGGTCTAACATATTTGCTGGCCCCTGGGCCCCACAGACAGAGACAAGAGGAAAATTGGAGGTTTTCCACATCAGCCTTCTGCAAAATAAAACACATAAACAGACCGTCTCCGTCACAGATGTGCACATAGAAGCGAGAACATAGAATGAAATGCGACTCTTTGACCACACAGAGGTATCATCAAAAACAAATGCTTGAAAAAGAAGCGTCTTCAGACAAACCGCACAGTGTGTGTGTGTGTGTGTGTGTGTGTGTGTGTGTGTGTGTTTCAACAAATATTTGGGACTGGAGACTGAATGACATTGTGAATTTAGTCTACATGAATTGAATGGAAATGATATGTAAATTATTAGCAGGTGATTACTCCCCAGAACGGCACTGAGTGCTTACTTTTCACAAGACAAGTGCTGTAATCCAACTCAAAGGTAATCTAAAGATTGCTACTCAGCATGTGAAAACAATCTAGGAGCTGTAGTTTTGTACATTTAGTCGGGACTATGGAAGAAAAAATTATATGTTGACTACACATAGACAAAATATGTCTAATGATGCCAAAGGAAAGAAAAAAAGAACCCCAACAAAATTTAAATAAATAACAGGTGGCATTATGTTAATGAATCTTGAGGCAAATGACTAATAATTCTGTACTGCTGTTTAACCCAGTTCCGACAGAGGGCCTTCACTTATGTGTGCTATGACTGTCTCATTATTTATTATTAATGCATTCATGTATAAGATAATGTGTTAGCAAGTATGAGCATCTTGGCCATCTTCTTAAAAGGTATGTAAGTCTTAACTCACTATACGAAGGTAAAACCAGTCACAAACATCGCACAACTAATAACAGAAAAGACAAGGTTGTGAGTTAAATCGTGAAATGATTGTGGGGTTGTATATCAGTTTACAGCGTTGTTCAAAAGTCACCCCGCATTTCTTTATATTTTGCTAGAAAAATGGGAAACGTACAACAATTTATTCAAAAATATGAGAATAGTCATGGAAATACGACTACCGTTATTCTTCAACACATCCTGAATTCTCAGGAAAGCTTTATTGGAATTTTTTTTTGAATAAGTCTTCAGGAATAGTTCTCCAGGCTTCTTGAAGGACATTCAAAGCTCTTCTTTAGATGTCAGCTGCCTTTTGTTCTGTTCTCTGTCAAGATGATCCCACACTGCATCAAAAGCATTGAGGTCCAGGCTCTGGGGAGGCCAATCCATGACTGATAGTGCTTTTGCAGCATTAATGTTGTGACTGGGATCTTTGTAACGCTTAAGAAGTGAAGTTGCCAATCATAAGCTTTCCAGATGGTATTGCATGGTGGATAAAAATGGCGCAAGACTCTTGCACAGCACTATATATTCAGAAAAGAACAACAACAAAAAACCAGTATGGTTTCAAAAATGGTTTGTGAAATGTGAAGTATCAGAAAATGCATAGTAATGTATATAGTGAAGTATAAAAGCAGTATTGCATTGAAACTGATTTCATATGTTAACCCATTTTCTAGAAATAAAAGTACAGAGCAAGCACTTTGGCTTGGTTTTAAAGTAGTATTGAAAGAATAGCCCCCCCCCCAAAATAGATTGTCTGAAGATTGCACTTGCACTAGAAAACCAATTTAACAGAACAATTTCATGTCTCATATTGTGCTTTTGACAAAGGCTCACTGCCTTACATCCATCTGCTCAAGCTGGCCTCCTCTCAGTTCACTGGTCTTTACTTAGTCTGCTTCACTTTCTTTTTTTAAAGCTCCTGAACTTCACTCCTATTTATCTCCCAAGTCATTTTACTTTCAGTGATTTTGTAATCAGCTCCTCATCATGACTGTCTGCAGCTTACTTCTAATAGGTTTTCCTGTGGCTAGTATCAGCTCCTTGTCTCTGTATGCTATTAGCCTCTTTAATGAAAGCATGACCCCTATCTGAGGCCTTGCCTCAGTCTCCCTCTCAGCCCATCCAGAGCTTTAGACGTCGCAACAGTGAAGTGATAGAAAATGTCACTTCTTGTCCATATTCAATTTGATCTTCGCTGTTATGGCTCTGTGGGGCTCAAACACAGCTAAGGTTATAGCTCGAGACTGAAAGGGGAGCCTGTTGGTTGCTTGTGATATTTGTCCACATGATGGGGTCATTGTGGAAGCTCAACATAGCATGCAGAACCCAGATTTTGATCTCAGCAGCTGTTGCTGTGGCCATGTTCTTGAAGTGGCTGTACAACAAAGACAGACAAAGGAAATATGAACAGCAGAGAAAGCACTTCTCACAGTAAGACGCAGACAAATAAGAGATTTCAGTGTATTTTCTAAATGCTGATTTAATAGATATTGTTTTAAAAATATAGCTGATCCTTTTTGCCCTATTAAATAGCACTTGGCTATGACACCATATAATGAGTTTTAATGTGGTATATATTATTTATAAATTTAACTCTGTTTGCTTTTGAGGAAATTATGGCTTAAAGGTGCCTACATGCTATGTGATTTTGGCAATTTTACAAACTATTCTGTGTGACATGGACCTGATAAACTTGAGTAGGACCAAAGTTTTGATGCATGAGGACTATATGATGGATTCCTATTGAATTAGTGCCCAACATGGCATGGTATTATTCTTCTGCCACGAGTTTACATGCGATGTCCTTCTTTGCTTTGCTTTCCAGCTTGTCTTACACAATGCTGGAGAAAGGATGCAGTCAATTCTTTCCTGTTGGTCAATTTTTCTTGGGGACGGTCCCAAATTACACAGCATATAAAAAGCTTTTATCATAAGACACTGCAAATTTCTGTCTTACCTAAACTAAAAAAAAAAACAACAACTGGTGAGTGAAATGATTGGCTCTAATTATTCATTTTATTGATATATCTGGATGCCTAAATAGCTTAAATTTTGTTGTTTATGGGGCTATTTGTGTTGCAAAATAAGCATGGGATCAAACTAAATCGGCAGTTTAACTGCAAGCTTGAGCAAATGCAACTGAATTGAATGCAACAGACGTGGTGGGAAAAAAAGCAGCCGCAGTTGCAGGTGGAAGGCTGGATTCCCTGGATTCTGCTGAATTAGTGAAGCATGTTCCCCGAGGTTCAGCTTGAAGCAGTCTGGCCCATTTTCTGATTTCTCCCAGAGAACTGCTGCTCACTGGAAAGTTTGGGTTTTTGAGGGGCAATTTTATGTAAATCGTAGAGGTGTTAATGCAGGATATCAAAGTCCATGAAATCACCTTTCTCTGGTTTGAGCTTCAGCAGGTTGTCTCAGTGATGTCTACATGCTTAAATGCATTGAGATGCTGCCATGTGATTTTTTGATGAGAAATTTGTGTTTGCAAGCACTTGAAAAGATGTCTCTAATGAAGTGGATGAATGCGGTGCATTCAGTATGAATGTGGCTTCTAGTGTAAAATGTTTTCAGTGGTTGCTAGGACTAGAAAAGTAACTATATAAATGCAGTCCATATAAGGAGTAAGAAGTAAAATATCAGAAACTCTGAATGAGGGAGAGACACAGACAGAACAGTGTTATATTAAAGTACATTGATAGACAGCATGTTGGACCAGGTTTCTTTCCACCTTACTCATAGTAATAACTGTGATAAGTGTGATATATTAACAGTAAACAATGACAAAAAAAGCCAATACATTGCCAGCTAAATATCTTTAAGTGTCTAATTTTATTCATAAAGCACCATTTCACAACAACATTTTTTCAGAGTACCTGTTGTTATAAGGTAACCATCGCCTGTGAGCAGGATTTGCTGACAGCGAGGAAGAAGAACTCCCTTTGAACAGGAAGAGACCTGCAGAATGAGGCAAAACGCAGACTAACCAAACAAAAACAAAGGTTTAATGCCAGGCACTTATAAAAAGAGCAACCTTGTTGTTAATCAAATCACAGGTTTAAATATCCACAAGCTAACAGGCTGAAATACACAAAGTGTAAGCCCTGACTCTGGTGGCTGTACAAATCTACCAAGAGGCAGCATAGCTATATGAGTAGGACCTTGGCAAGTGTTAAGGGCAGTAAGATATGTCTGGGAGCCGGTAACAACAGCAGCTGAGCTATGTTAGGTTGTGTCAAGGGGACAGGTTTGCAGTATGTTAAATGATCTCAACAGAAAGAATGAAGGAAAACCTGTTAGCCGCCGCATACGCTGCTTAAGAGCAAGCTAAACTTTGTGAGGTTGTGATGCTTCCTTTTCTAAGGCTGGCACTTTGTGTGATGTTACATAAATGCTGTGTAGGCAGGAGAAGGTGAGAGAGCTTTTGTCGGTGTCAGATTCAAGAGTGTGAAGCTGCGACTGCTTTGTAGAATCTTTGCAGACCCAAAATCAAAAACTGTGTAATTTTTCCTTTTCTGCTGAAATTTCAGTCTCCATAAGAGAGCTATGGTCACGTTCCCATCTGAGCAGTTTGCATTGTAATTGCACTGCTGTTAAATCAAAGAAAGAAAAATGAAATATGCGGTATCTGCGTGAAGCTCTTTTGGTTAAAAAAATATCATCTTTTTCCCCCTCTTTCTAACACTGGCACAGTTATATACCCTGCACATTTTGACCACTTTGAAATCGTCTTCCTGGGAACCAGTAAGGTTTTATCCCAGTCAGGAAATTTTGCACATGTGATAAGAGAAAGGCAGATTTTCTGCATGTACATGAGTGCCCTGTTACTACAGAAGAGTAATTTTTTCCTCCCTTTAACAAAGAGGTAAAGCTGAGTGGGCTATTGACATGAGAACAAACATGTTGGTTAGATTTTCGTTCAGGTGGCTCTTTGAACAGTTGAACATACCTGCTTCAGTTTGGCTCCAGGGGTAGCTAGAAGTGAAGGATATGTAACTCATTTCATTGCTGGTAATAAAACTGACAAGCCAGATGATGCTATAAAAGCACAGCACTGTCAACACAGCCTCGACTTTTGGGATAATGTCATCTAAAAATGGGAGCTAGTGGAATTAATGTTGACGGTAAATCAAATATCAGGATAAAGGTATCGCTGTGAATATATTTTGAAGATACCATGCAGTCAAAGTTGTTCCTGAAACTGTGCTCAGTTCAGGCTTGATGAAGTCTGTAAAGCCATTTATTTGCTTGAAACCTGTCCTCCCAGCTGCATCATTACTTCCTTGTTCCTTCAGAAATGCAGTCAGGGGGACTTCAATAATTAATGACAAACTATTCCTCAAAGTGCTGCTCTGGAACTTGGGTTCCACATGACTTTATTACCAAATGTGGCCTACCCACCACTTAAAAGAGCACCGCTAGCTGTGGTTATTCCAATAA
>VVHJ01024961.1:2267-16762 GCA_015107715.1 Tylochromis polylepis
TTTTTAGAGGGAGCGGAACAAAAAGTGGGATCATGACGGGGAAGGGGGGAGCTGTGCTTTCAGACTCGGAGAATAAACAGAAATCAGCTTCACAGACCTGCGTGAGCCACGGGGGAGCACACCAACAGCCGCCTGCAACCTGGAAGATGGCCCCCACTGCGCAGCGGCGCACCGGCTTTGGCATCCAGGAGCTGCTCGGCCTCAACATGGAGCCGCCGGCGGCACCGAGGCGGCCGCTGGAGGCTCTGCCGCACAGGGCGCACATTCTGGCCGCCAGGTCAGCCCTGGGACACGGAGGCCTCGGGGTCGGCGTGAGTTTACTGCGACCGGAGGGAATACACTCGTTTTACAGTCAGCCTGCTTTTCTAGAGGTGCTGTCAGAGGCGCAAAATGTGCATCTGCAGCCGCTGCACAGGACAACGCGCGTGGACTCGGAAATGGACGCGCAGCACTCCGCCAGCTCCGGTGAGACTTCATGTCGCTGAAGCACGAGGATAGTTTCAGTCAGTCCGAGTGTTTGTAATAGTTACGTTTATGTGCAAATTAAAACTGCCGCAAATCCCTGAACCAACGTGAGGCAACAGGGGAAAAATGTATAATTAAAAGCAAATGAGAAGAAGAAGAAATGAGAAGTTCTGTTGAAAATGCGCAAGTTAGGGTCGAACGGAAGAGGCCTTTGCATTTATATTTATTAATTTATTAAATAATTCATAAAATATTTTTTTAAATGGCTGTTTTAATTCCAGGTGTGATGTGACACATTTTTATTTTTCCATTATAATATCTGTGTTGTTTTTTATATTTATTTATCATTTATCATCAAAGAAGATTAATATGATTATTTTAATAAATAATCGGCTCCAGTTTGTTATTATTATTATTATTAGTAGTAGTAGTAGTAGTATTGTTATCAATAATAATATATTTTTTAACCTTTTTAAAATCATTCACAGATTCTGATGATATGAGCTCCTCCGGCGATCAGAAATTCTCCAAATCTTCTATGAGTCAGAGCAAGAAACGAAAGAAAAGACGACACAGGTAAAACAAAACAAAACAAACAAACAAAAAACCCGAAAGAAACATTAGATCATAATTTGTCGGTTTGGCCTTAAAAACACAGTGACTGTCATATATGATCGGTGAAGCTCACGTGAGCACACTTATTTAAGGTCGTATTTGACGTAAGAATAAGAAGATTTTTCTGATTTCCTTCTGGATTTTCTTTTAAATTTTAATGTGTTGTTGTTGTTTTTTCTTTATAAAAATATGAAGAAAATATATTTTTATTTTCTGCATTTGTATTTTTTCATAATACACAAGATATATTCACAAGATTTATAGGTGATTAAATCTGAAGTCACCGCAGGGGGAACATTTTCTGTTTTAGAAATGTAACTAAGCTGATATAAATTTAAAATAATAAAATACTTTATTGTGATATTTCGGAATTTTTTTTTCGTGAAAAGATATTTCCTGATAATAAAAAAATAAATAAAAAGCAGGTGAAATGAATGAACAGACACAAGTAAAGCCATCATCACTGATAACTGATCAGACTGAAAGCATTTAAAATATGAGACTGGATTTAATTATACTAACTGATTTTAAAAAAGACTAAAAAAAAAAAGGCATCCAATCGCTTTTGGTCTTTTATTTTTCCTCCAGAACCATTTTCACATCCTATCAGCTGGAGGAGCTGGAGAAAGCTTTTAATGAGGCTCACTATCCAGATGTCTACGCCAGAGAAATGCTCTCCATGAAGACTGAGCTACCGGAGGACAGAATACAGGTGGGATTATGTCTCTGCATGGAAGCAGAAATCCACACTCTGATATCTTAAATTTTCCACATGAAGATGTTTTCATTGCCTAAAATCTTGATGTCTTTGACAAAGATATTTGGTGCAATATGAATGCCACCTCAGAGGCGACATCTTCAGTCACTATCGTGTGTGTGTGTGTGTGTGTGTGTGTGTGTGTGTGTGTGTGTGTGTGTGTGTGTGTGTGTGCACTAAAGCAGACAGAAAGAGCCAGCAGTCACCTGCTCCATCATCATCTTCACAAGGTCTTCACATTAGCAGGCACTTCACCCTCACACTGTAATTAGTTAATAGAGGAGAACTTATCACGTCTCTTCCTGGGAGAGGCAGGCCGTAGCCCTGAAATGAAATGATAACTACATAGAAATTAATTAGCAGAGGTCAGCGGCTGAGCAGGGGCCAGCACCTGGCTGCTACGAGCATTTTAATTTCCCGTGATATTTGAGCGCCTGTCTCCCATCGACCGGGCCTGGAAATTAACTTATTTTTCAATCAGCCTCTTTGCCCCCCTCGGGTCACCTCGCAGGAAGCAAAGACACACACGCTGTCATGCACACTCACACTGCTGCTGTCAAAAAGCATGATTGCTCATCTGGGGCCCATCTTTTTATGAGATGGAGGTTATCGTCAGATCTACCTGAATAGCTTTCCAGGCCTGGCTTTCATCGTTTTTAATTCCAGGTCTGCAAAAGGCATTCACGCACACACGTGTCCACACACACACACACACACTGGCACACGCACTCCCCACACCATTTCTTACAATCTCATCCTGCATCCACGGCCATTTTAGGATGCTCATTTTTCCCCCTGTTTTCCTCATCCATATTCACAAGCAGGCTGAGATGATTACACAGTCTGGCCTGGTGGAAATCAATTTAGGCACCTGAAACAGAAACACACGCACACAAACACAGGATAGGCATGCACGCGCTCAACACATTTATACAGAAAATTAAAGTCCAGTTTATGTGTTTAGACTTATTTTGTGCAACATGTGCACATGAAAAAGAAAACTCGAATCTGAATAAAGACCCATCTACATTTTTAAGATGTTTTTTTAAGCCTGTTATTCCAATCTACCATTTACCAGTGCAACAAATTAAAGATTACTGCACTCTGATATGAATTGTATTCTAAGGAGTTTAAGAAGCTGCGAAATGTAGAAATTAAAGGAAGATGACTATTTCTAACTTTTTCAGAGCTCAGGAAAATGTTTAATTTTCCATTGTGCAACAATATTTGTCATTTATGCAGAATGTCTCCAAATGTGTTTCCATATCACACACATGTTCATTGCATGCTAGACAATATTTTCCACTTCTGATATCACATGTTCTGCTCCCACATGCATAGAAACAGCCTTTATAACAGGGATGTCAAACATAAGGGCCAGGGGCTAGAATCAGCCCGCCAAAGAAATACGTGAAGGACATAAATTTTAGACTTTTAACTCTATTTTCATACGTTTTACAGCTTTTCCTACAGAAAAAGACCTCCTCCATAACCATTCATACTACAACAAAGTGAATAAGTAATAGATAAACTATTAAATGACAGAAAGTTCCTGTATTTTAATATCTAGTGTAGAAATGTATGATTAAAAACCAAAAAAATTCCACCAAAAATTTCCATTGACTAATTAGAGAATAGTCTGTGCGATGAGCTAACAGAACGTTTTTTGTAATTTTACATTAAAAATTTTTTTAAAAAATATCTCAGGGATTACATGTGTGATTAACCTTCCTCACCACTTAAAATCATCTGTCCAGGTGTGGTTTCAAAACCGCCGGGCCAAATGGAGGAAAAGGGAGAAGTGCTGGGGGCGCAGCAGCGTGATGGCAGAGTACGGCCTGTACGGAGCCATGGTCCGCCACTCCATCCCGCTGCCCGAGTCCATCCTCAAGTCAGCCAAGGACGGCAGCACAGACTCTTACGCGCCGTGGTTACTGGGTGAGTCCCTGTAGAAGGAATATGGTTGTTACATGTCAAACGCCTTCCTTGCAACTCTTATTAATTATGAATCATCCTCCATCACTGAGCCTTTAAAAACAATGCACATCAGAAGCACATTTTGCAGAAATCTGCTAACACTCGCCTTTCTTTGACTGACAAATCATGCAAAGGCTAAACAATTAAAGCAATCTTTTTCTACTTTGGTTGAATCTACTTAAGCTATCGGTCCAAATAAAGTCTCTTGATGCAAAACGAAAAAAACAACAACAAAAAAAACCTAAATATTTGTGGACTGTGTTTGAGATTGAGTTGTGTCCTAAGAGGAAGCATGGGGGTTATCTTGTCTCAAATCAGGGGCCAATAAAGGCCTCAGCATGTCATTAAAAGGTAGAAGTCAATACAGTGATAATCCTACTTCATCAGGACAGATTAGACCAGATCTCCTCTCTCACCTCATGTCAATTGATTAGTTTAAATCAGTTAGATAACTCTAATTGAATAAGAGGTTCTATTTGCCAATCTATCCCCTCTGTATGGATCATTCTTTAACACTCCTTTTTTGACTTCACTGTCAAACATCTCAGTACGTTAGTAAAACCTCATTTGAACTCACAGAAATCATCACAACAGGAAAGCTCTTTCATCTGTGATTTCTCCATTCTTTCTTTTTTTTAAAATACTGTTTTCCTGTCCAGGTATGCACAAGAAGTCTCTTGAAAATATCCACACATCTCCAGGAAAAGCCCACAGCCTGACACCGCCACCAGCTTCACCAGCACAGGAGAAAGTGGCAGATAAAGCAATAGAGGAGGATAAGTCGAAGCAGAATAAAGACACCGATTCACCGTTTTCTAAAGAGGAACTGAGGGAGAACAGTATTGCTGTACTGCGAGCGAAGGCGCTGGAGCACAGCGCTAAGATGCTGGGGACAGTTTCTGACAGAAAAAACATTCACATAACTCGTAAAGAGGAGGCCAAGGAGGAGGTGATGGAGAAGGAAGCGGCAAAAGTGAGGAGCAACTGAAAGAGGCTACGGGATGCGCTCTGCGGAGTGGTGGTTTTAACGTTCAGAGGCTCCAGTCTTGACATATTGGTTAAAATGAATCTTGATGCACGTGGAGTTACTTTGTGTTATCATACACTCCCTTAGGTTTATGTCTGAAATCAAGTCTTCAGCTCTGCTGATTGATTGAGCTTCAGTAACTCAACCAATTATATAATTTCTCCCACTCTGAGCCTAGAAATGTTTGTACAGCTAACCAAAAATGCACAACACATTTGTGCATGTCTCCTCCTGCAGTTTATCAGGAAGGGAAGGGAGGACCACAGAAATGTTTTCGTGCAATTATGAAAGATATTCTGGCATTTAAAAAAATGGAAGGCTTGTTGCAAATCAATGCAAAGTTGATCTGAGTGATCGCCTTCATGCTACGATGAAACATTTCTGTCCTGCTGGATGACACTGCCTCCATCCATACAGGACACGAAGGATCGTGATTGATTATTTGCAAGTAAAATAATGTGAATTGTGAGATACCTGTTCAGCCAGAAAGCAGTGGCAGGTTTTGCTTTGTCTAAACCAAATGAGGGAATATATTTTTGAAGAACGCTCTTTGATCACTGCAGTGGAGCTCAATCAATCCTACGGCATGCTGAACTTGCTCTGGCAGCACATTACCTTATTAAAAAAACTTTGTTGCTTTTTTCTAATGTAGTGTGTCATTCTTCTGTCATACAGCTACACCTCTGTGATGTGGCAGCTTTTCATGTAACAAAAGCAGAGCCTGGAGTCAAGAGACTTTATATAACTTTGACTTCTGACTTCTCTGTGACCCCACGTCTCGGCTCGGTAACTGGCACAGGTATCACTACAAACAGTCGATACCAAATCCTGTAAAAGGTTTCTTCAGCTGATCAAATAAGTGATGTACATTTTAAACATGCCCCATAGGTAATATGGCGTTATGTATAGTTAACACCAAGTGTGTGTTTGTTTCTGTATAAATGTAATTGTAGCAATTAAATCTTATTGGTATTTAAAATATTTTGCTTGTTGTTGCTTCATGTGATCTGTGCAGAGTTTGAGAAGGGTTCGTTTCACTGTGGAGATTTTATAATGCGATCAGAGGAAAACCTAGGTGGTTGGAAGTTACATAAAAAAAACCACAACAAAAAAAACCAGCTGAAACTGAGAGAATGAAAATCAAAAGGCCAAAAGCAGTCGTACTGGGATCATGTATAATGATAAAAAATTATCTTCGGTGTAAATTAAAATGATGCTGATGCTGAAAGGTGAACAAATCCAAATCCTTTTAATATACTGTAGTTAACTATAAATCCAGGACTGACCGGCTGTCAAACACATGTCCTTTAACCTGCTGCGTCACTAAATCCTGCATCCGAAACAGGCTGGTTTTAGCTCTGTAAGACAGCACTGAATGAAATCAGCAAGCAGGTGATTTGGCATCTTATTCAGGGATATTTTGCAGGTGAATCAACCTCTGAAAAGCTACTGGTATTTGAAAACTCTAACCGTTAAGGCAGTGGTTAATGGGAATTTCACACTGACAGTGAGCGATCATGAAAATGGATGGATGGTTTCTCTATAACCTGTTACAGAATGCACCGAGGGACACTCTGGAGCCTTTTTAGCCTTCAGTCTCTTTTGATGGGGTCTGTAATGCAAGTTGCAGAATGGAGAAGAAAATACATATATACCAGTGTTAACACCACATGCAAATTTAAAGATGGCCCAGTGGTGTAGTGGATAGTACTGACACATTGCAGCAAGCAAGTCTTGGGTTTGAGCCCATGTGTGGGCCTTCCATGTTTTGTACAGGCTCTCTCTGACTTCCTCCCAAAAGCCAAACACATGCCTGTCAGGTTAACTGTTGATTCTAAATTAGCTGTACATCTAAATGGTTGTCTGTTTCTCTGTGTTTGCCCGGCAACAGACTGTTGACCAGTGCAGCTGTCATGGTGGGATAGGATAAGCAGTCAAGAAATGGATGAATAAAGCTGGTGAGTTAAGGTCTCAAATTAACACCTGTTTTTCAGTACAGACATGACTATCCAACCTACTTAAAAAGCCACTGATGACCTGCTGTAGTGACACATGTCATCACAGAGTTTATTTATTCCAAAAGTTAGGAAATTACTGTGCTACAGAAGCCAAAACACACAATCTGTACAACACAGCTTGAATAAACAGGACCCTGTTATGTTTTTGCTTATTCTTTGTTACACACTTACCGTTACGGTGAATGGTGGCATATTAAACATGGCATTAGAATAAGATTAAAACATCTGCAAGCAGTCCATGTGAGCCAAGGTCCCAGGCATTTTTTTTTCTCTCCTGGATCTACATGATGTCATGTAAAGCAGATCGTCCATACCAATCAGAAGAAAGGCCCAGTATAAGATAAAAGAGGATTATTTTGAATTATGAATCGTGCAAAACTTTTCTAGTAAACTTAAAGGAAAAAAATATGAACCTGGAATTAGGTATGATGGAAGTTTTACTTTTATAAAATTTCAGCTCAGCACTTCTTTATCTTTAAAGCAATCCTCACATTGATGTGTAAAATACAACAAGCAGAACTTTACACTGTTGTAAAGCCCATGCCTTATCTCTCATTAATAGCATCTGAAGCAGATCTTTAGAGGTGGGAGGACTGATCCAGATATTGATTGTATCGAAGTATTGGATCGATACTAGCCCAATAGGATTAATACTTTGTTTCTATCCTTCAAGTTTAGTATGCAACCCAATGAATTCTATTAAATTCGTATTTTGGGGGGAAATAAACAAATATACTTCAAACTGGTATTTCTTTTGTGTTGGATCGATACCAACTGCTCCTCTTTACTCCCCCTAAATACCACTCTTTATTGTTAGAGCAAAACAAAGCAGCTCCACTTGGTGGCCACATATGAAAACACACTGAAGTGAAGTTAAGTACAAGCTGTACACGGCTGCAGATGGCATCGTAGGTGGCGGCCTGTAAAGTGAAGGCATCAAAGCCAAAGTTAAACCGTACTGCGGATGTTCTTTCATATCCGGAAACAAGCTCAGCGAAGTTGTTTAAACAGCTTAAATGTGAAATAATAAAGATTTGTAGATGTAACCATACGTGGTTATGATGGTCCAGCATGCAACGTAAACAATGAGTCTTATTGTTGAAAGTGAAAGTGGTGGACTTGAGGAACAGTTTGTACCCAGAGGTGAGCAATAGTTGGAAAGACTTGTGTTTTAATGGGGTTGATTTCAAGATTGCCCAACTTCACGGTGAAAAACGACTCGCAACTCTAAAAAAATTTCTTCATCTGTTTACAAGTGTCGGCCCACTGGTTTGTAACCGCCCTTTAACGCATCACTCCTCAAGCCCTTCCTCTTTAAACTCTTCGGAGTTTCCAAGTTTTCAGCTCTCGAAATTTAATCTGTGTGATTTCCAGGATATCGCAACGACTTCACCCGTGAAATGGTTTAGGAACATCGTTCAGCCAGCGCAGAGCACTTTCACTGACAACATGTGGCTGCAGTGCGGTTGCACTTCCAAGTACGTCGCTTCTTCTTTCGCTCGTCGGGTTCTCGCATCTTATCTCCATGTTTCGGGTCGAAGTCGGTGCAATGTCGCAGCGTTCATGCCGGAGGCTGCGGGCTTTGAGGGGGTGTCGGGCCGCGCGGCGCTGCGGGAGTTGTCCGTCTCCAACAGTGAGAGCTTCTGGGCCGCTGTGGCGCGCCACAGGCTCAGCTGGAGCACTCCTTTCCACACCGTGCAGGACTGTGATCTGAGCCGAGGCAAGATCAAGTGGTTCGAGGGAGGAAAGCTAAATGTGTCCGGTGAGATTGCGTCCACTTTTAAGTAGAATACAATAAGCATGTGTGCCAGCGCACAAAGTTTTCTGTGCTCCTTTTACGTTGAGAAGCAAATCCAGGAACTACTGTGTGTCATATATCTGCACATACAGTATCCTCATGGCACCATGTGCTGATTAGTACACCAGTAGACCGCTGTCATCTCTTTATTGGTTTTCTTCTGGACTCTTGCAGTGAACTGCTTGGACCGCCATGTGCACACCTGTCCTGAGAGGGTGGCTCTGATCTGGGAGAGAGATGAAAGGGGGTCAGAGATGAAGTACACCTACAGGTGAGTAGTTTGGAGTTGGTGCTGCACTGATGGTTCTCGTTCCTGAGGTTCATGAGCATGTGTTTGCAGAGAGTTGCTGGAGATGACCTGTCAACTGGGCAACCTGTTAAGGCGGCATGGTGTGAAGAGAGGGGACTGCGTCACCATCTACATGCCTACCTGCCCGCTGGCCGTGGCATCTATGTTGGCATGTGCCCGCATTGGTGCTGCCCACAACGTGGTGTTTGCGGGCTTCAGCGCAGATGCCCTGGCAGAGCGAATCAGGGATGGTGAGATGTTATTATCGAGTTCCTAAAGCTGCCTTAGAGCTGCACCTGTCAACATTTTTGTATCAGCAGTGGAGCAAGTGACATCATGTGCTGTGACAGTAGGCACTACTCATTCACCCGCTGTGTGGTTCCCCTCAGCATGGTCTCCAGTGTTCTATACTCAGTCATTTTTGTGATTTCGTTTTGGTTCTTCATCCTCGATTTTGCAACTGTCTCGTTAAACGGCACTAAAAGACTAGGAATCAATATATAACTTATGTTTTTAGGGGGCGTTACAGGATGTTTAAATTTATAACATTAAACCAAATAAGTCACAAAGTTAAAGACACTGAGTGAAGTGATTAATACTAATCATACTAATCATACTGCATACCGAGTGCAGTGGTTAGCTGCGAGACTTTGGGTCCTAGCATCCATACTTTTACCCATGCTACCCACTTAAACACTGCTGTAGTTCATGCACTCCCCACATAACAGCCGCCTACCAACTGAGCATTCAAAATGTGGCTCACCACTCTACAAAAACTCCCTTTGTCTCAAGGAGCATGGCAAACAGTCCATGGCATTGAAACGGCTCCCCCAGTTCCAAGAAATCTGACTAAGGGATCATTCGAAGAAACCCAGTCCTTAAATCAAGAGGCCCCACAGTGAAGGTGAACAGGTTGCAAAGTGCAATCATAGTTTAAGGCAGCCTTAAGGAACTTATTAATTAACTGCCAACATCTCAGTGTAAAACAACCCAGAAAACTTGCAGAGGGCCCATGCCTTTACCCCAAAGCATCGGAGCCTTTTGGTTCCTCCAAAACAGCAGACAGGTGGTTTTAAACTGGTTGTTTGTTTGTGTTATTTACTTATTTTTTTTCAACTTCTTGCAGCTCAGTCCAGCACGGTCATCACGGTGAACCAGGGGGTCAGGGGTGGTAAGGTCACAGAGCTGAAGAAGACTGTGGACACAGCGGTGCAGAGCTGTCCGACAGTGAAGCAGGTTTTTGTTGCTATGAGAACAGACAATCCGGTCACCATGACGGCCAGGGACATCGCCATGGAGGAGGTGAGGGAGCAGAGAGCCAATCAAATCAGAGCATCCTTAAAATCCAAATAAAAGCTGTTGAGGGCGACTTTAGTATTTTTGAACAAAAAAGGAAAGAAAAAAAAATCAGTTATTCATATGAGTTTATTTTAAACCTGATCAGCAACTAAAACGATCAATACTAGCATGTGCATTTTGCATCTCATATCGCATGTGTTTCATCTGCATTTTTTGCAATTAGATCACAAGTGTATCTGATATGTTTTGTTTGCATTGTAAATTTTAAAAATCCCATGCTCATGTGTTCTGATGCATCGTTAACAAGGACCTAAAGTGAAATCTGTCACCTGTTATGACTAAACATACATACACATATTCCAGCTAAACAACTGGAATATGTGTATCTATTTTAGCTGTTAGCTCTTGAAACCTGTTTTCTTAGCTACCCTCTGCTAAATTAATCAGGTGATTGACTGGTGATTGTCAGATACAACAGCTGTGCACAGGGTCTTCTGACCTCCTGGCAGCAGTGACAGATACAAAATCTAAACACGGGTTGTTGTGTCTTCTTGTGATCTGGCCTTAAAAAGATAAATGGTGTTGTAACTGTGATTATTCATTGCATCATACAGGAGATGCTAAAGGAAGACGTTGTGTGTGAGCCAGCTGTCATGAACAGCGAGGATGTCCTGTTCCTTCTTTATACATCTGGCAGCACAGGGAAGCCCAAAGGTCTTGTCCACACTCAGGCTGGATACTTGCTGTATGCTGCGCTCACACACAGGGTAAACAATCACTTTTTTTTTTGTTATCTGAAAACACAGTGTGTAGCTGCCGTTCCCCAACAAAGGCCGTAAATGGCAAAAATTTGATGTCTAATTCCATGTGATCATCTATAAGAGGAAATCTCAGCCTGGTTTGCAGCACATTAAATGAGGAGGTTCCCTGAAATGTTTTTTGTATGATGTAATAAAGGACAGTTCAAGATGTTTTTGTTGTGAAGTTCAGAAGGGTAAAATATTAGTATAATATTGAGCCATGTGACAGTGAATAATCAAGTATTTTTATGTTTTTGTCTTGTCTAATCCTAATTATTCCCTGTCATCACCAGTATGTCTTCAGCTACCATGATGGTGATGTATTTGGCTGTGTGGCGGATATTGGCTGGATAACGGGACACAGTTACGTGGTCTACGGGCCGCTGGCCAACGGGGGAACCACTGTGCTGTTTGAGAGCACTCCCATTTACCCTGACCCAGGTATGAACATGATTACAGTAACTGGAAATTATAATTTGAAGTGTCCAAATGCACTATCACAAAATAAAAAGTTAAATGTTTCTTTGATGGAAAGATGGGTATTTATTGTAAATTTCTGTGTTTAAAGACATTTAAAAATGAACTAATGTGAAGGAAAAAATGCTCTGGTTTCATGCTATGTATTGTTTTAAAGAGAGATCAACTGAAGTTGAACTAGTACTGGGCTGTACTTTTGTGTGATTCCAGATTGCACCACAAGATGGTGCAGCAAACTGACCAGGCAAGTAATTGTGAGGGATTTATGATACTGTTTCGTTCCGTAGCTATATAACTGTGCAGAGTGAAGGATTATTGGTATGCAGTCATGCTTGGGTGCAGTCATCTAAAAAAACCAGCAGTGCGTAGCCCCGTGGTTGACACTGTATACAGGTTGACTGCTGATTGGCTGAAAAGTGAACCAGAACAGGAAGTGATGGCTGAGTTTCTCACAAAGCGGGAGAAGCAGCATGAAAAGTGAATGGTTTAACACTCAGCCCATTGTTAGTTAGGACTGGCTGAAGGACTGAGAAAAACACAAACAAGAGTAGAGCACAGACTGTTTGTGACACTGCCCCCTGGTGACAGTAAACAGCTACAACACGTAGATGACGGTGTGCATTGTTTGAGCCGTTATTGGCACGGGAAATGCAAAGCTTCTTCAAGTGATATGTGTGTAAAAAGAAATATCAAAATTTAAAAGAACAGCAGCACACATCCAAAATGTTTCAGCACACCTAGTACTGCCCCACTGACACATAATGTTTTGATTAAAGTTTGCAGAAGGTCATTACAAAAAGTACCTTTAAAAACATGCCTATCCTATTGTAGCTATAAGCTGTGAGATTTTTTTTTTTTAATATATAGTTTCATTTTCTGTCGAGAGTGTTGATACTTGCTTTATCTGCTCTGTATTCTTGTTTTTGGCCAAGAGTCCTGCTGTTGTGTATAACTGTTCACAGTTAGGCCATATTTTACCTGCTAAAATTGGCATTGTCTGTTTAAACAGTCCAGGCTTCATCTGTGTCTGCACGTCTACCATATTTTTGTCAAAGGGAAAAACCAATTTAAGGGTTTGGTTTTTAGGTTACTGCTTTATCCTAAACCCCAAAGTTTCCAAACTTTTCAGTTGCTTCTCAACACATAGGAAAAAAATAAATCAACATTTTGTCTTGTTCACAGGAAGATACTGGGACATGGTTGAGAGACTCAAGATCAACCAGTTCTATGGGGCCCCCACAGCAATCCGCCTGCTGCTCAAGTATGGAGATAAGTGGGTGAACAAGTACGACCGCTCCACCCTCAAAACCCTCGGGTCTGGTATGTGAAACAGGATGCCTAGAAAGAATACGTATTTTTTTACCTGGTTCTCATTTGTGTAGCAATAGCCATCAGGCAGTTATGGACAGAGAGTTGCTGTGTAAAAGTTTTAAGCCATCTCTAATTTCTTTGTGTTTTTTTTTTTTTTTTTTTTTTTTGTGATTTTCTATCAATTTTTTTTTCTTGAGCAATAGTTCTTCAGGAGTTCTGAAGGTCTTTCAAAGTTTTTCTTTGGACACTGGCTGATTTTTCACTTATTTTCTGTCTGGGCCTTGTACTCGACCATTTTCAGAGGATTTTTTGTTGTTTTTTTGTTTGTTTGTTTGTTTCTTAAGCCATTTAACACTTCTCTATGAATCATTTAATCATAAAAAGACACAAAACTCAAGGGATGAACCAGTGTTGTGTCTAAATGTAACAGACAACTTAGAGCCAATTTTAAGTTGTATATTTAGGTGCTTTGTTACTAGCAGCCTGTCACAAAAAAAAGCATTTGTCCCCATTTCTTTGTTTGAATCTAAAATGCCAACTATAACACACTTTGACGGGTATAAAATACTGTTTTTGCACCAACAAGATGATTCCTAAAGAGTGATTAGCCAATAACTTGCTATATCTTAGCATGCTTAGTGTGTCCTCCTTAAGTAAGTCAAGACAACTTACTTAAGGAGGGGCAACATGGAGAAAAGGCTGAAGTTTGCCAAATGACTCTGCTCCCAAAGAAAGTCTGGCTCCTTAGAAGCAAATTGTAAAGAAATGACAGGTGGCTGAAGACTTTTGCACAGTACTGTATGATTTAAGCTGTTCCTGTCTGTCTGCAGTGGGCGAGCCGATCAACACAGAAGCATGGGAGTGGTACCACAGAGTGGTCGGGGACGGACGCTGTCCTGTGGTGGACACCTGGTGGCAGACTGGTATTTCACCACATTTTACAACAGTACACAACATTTCACAGTGTTACAAACTCAGCTGGCTACATCAGAGATTTACATATTAGATTATTGAAAAGAGTAAAGTTACAAAGTTCTGTTTAGAATTTGAAGATGGTGCACAAGTGGTTGCCTTTTGTTGGACAGTTAGTTAGAGAAAGTCAAATTCAGTATTTTTTTATGCAGCTGTCTGTTTGAAACAACCAAGAAGAGTCAGGCTGATTAAAATAACAGTGAGTCAGCTGGACCCTGGCGTCCTAAGGTATTTGCAGTTAATAACTGGTAATTATTAACTGTCAGTGGATTGAAGTTATTTTTTCTTGGGTAGCGATGCGATTACAGCACATTTGAGAGAAACAGGGAGAATACCGAATACCAGCCTGTAAAGAGCCGTTGATCATACTTCTCAAAGGATTTGTAGAACAATGAGATACGGATGTGAACAGTTTGAGGTTTGGATCAATTTTTATTTAATCTAAAATAATTTGTACACCCTTCACTTCCTTTGTGTGTTTGTAGTGTTATATTGCTGCTGTCAGGTTCATCACATTGAATTTTCATGCTTCATGCCGAGTCTTAGAACATTCCTCATTCCTAATCCTTCCACAATGGGAACTTACTGTAAGGTCATGAACTCTTCCTCAAACACAGCCACGTCTGCAGACACTGAAACAGTCCATCTTAAAGGGGAGAGAAGCTGCCTCAGTCCCTGTAGCAATAACAG
>VVHJ01024962.1:1444-15282 GCA_015107715.1 Tylochromis polylepis
CCCAACAGGCCTGCCTTTTTTCTTGCCAGATGGGAAATAGCCTTTAGGCACAACATTCTCTAGCGGCTTTGAATCTTGTGGTGACAGACTGGACCTACCGGAGGACATCTGATGCTGCCTGTTGAGCATGTGCCCTTGAGCCTGGCCGTGGTGGGGCGGAGTGGTGCCATAGTAGTCGCTGCCAGGATAATCATCGAATCCCATGCCAGATTCTTGAAGTTTCTGACGAAGAAGGTTAGCGGCAGACTGCTCTCCCCTCCTCGTCTCAAGCTGCTGGTACGTGTTGGTAAAATGCTGAATGTCTGACAGGGCAGATGAAGATGGAGGTGGGGAACCCTGAACCGGGCGAGGAAGAGGTGGAGGAGGGGGCAGTGGTCCGAGCAAAGCGAAATCCTCCTTGTCGCCAGATGCCGATGCCACGGCGGCACCTAATCCAAAGTCAAAGTCCTGTTGTTTGAGGGGCTGAGACGTCTGATGGGGATCGCATGGGTAAGCTGTTGGAGGTAGAGGGCCGGTTTCGTCGACCCCTCTAAAGGGAATCATGTCGTTTAATGAGTGACTTTCATCCATGTAACTATCGTCCCCTCCTGCAACCCTGGGGAAGTGTGGCAAGTCTTGGTCCTGTGAGTCATTAAATGTTGGTATTTCGGAGTGAGAGAAGCCCGGGTAATGATTTGACTCATCATCAGCATGGCCTGCAGGCTTTTTAATATTTGGTGTGATTTTCTGCACTATTGCCTCTAGTTTCAAGCCGCGTCCTTTTCTAGTAGGCAAAACCTTGGTGTTGCCACTGGATGGAGACAGAGGTTGAGAATAGGTGCTGTCTCTTGGCAGAGGGGATGAGAGCCTGGGACATGGGATATCTGAACTGGATGAGTCATCTTCGTTGTGATGGCCAGGCTCAGACTGGGCCCCAGGAGAGTGATGTGAATTTGTGGCGGCCCTCTGCTGAGACACATCTTGGAGTTGCCTTTTGGCGGGAATGGGAGAGATAAAAGAGCGAACTCTCCTCCGTAATATTAGCGGATTTGTGTCTCCGGAGCCCCCGGCTTTGGTCTGATGCTGCACCTGTGGCTGGGTGGAATTCACGTCAGCAGGAGACTTAGTGGAGCTGGGTGGAGGAGGTGGGCAGGGATGTTTGGCTTCTTCTGTGGCTACTCTGGAGACCTCAGGTTCGGCGGCATTTTGGCCGTGAGGCATCTGCGGCAGAACAGGGCCGTGTGAAACAGGAGTTGGAGGAAGGAGGGGGGGAGGTGGTGGGGGAGGAGGCTGTGCTCTGAAGTAGTCCCCCTCTATCATTCGAACACCTTCTCTTCCAGAGTGTGTCGACTCCCACATTTTCATGTCATAGTAGGCGCTTTGATGATGGAGCGAAGGTTTGCCAGCGTGCGTTTCACTTGGCATGTCAGTTTGGGAGATCATTCTCTGTCTCTGCTCTGACTGGCTGACTTTATGTCTTCCAGGGGATGAGCCGGGCTGCATCATCATTTCCTTGGTTGGCCTGCTCATCGCTTTTACCCAATCACTCATTTCATGGTGATGAGGAGGGCCGTGGGGGTGAGGATACATTTGAAGCTTAGATGCGGTTTGAGCTGAAGGGGATAGACTGTGGTATGGATGGTGGGAGGGAAAATGAGGAGTGCTGCGTGACATCATATTGCCCTCTCTTGAATCTCCATATCGATATCCAGGAAATGTGCTGCTGCTGCCAGCTGACAGATCAACGCCGTGAAGGTACGGCTGATGCCTTGACGGTGAAGTTAAAGGATTAGTGTTCATAGGATGAGAAGGCAAGGGGGGGATATCAACATTACCTCGCCTATAGGGGTCAGCATTCATTACAACTGATGAATGGATAGACTTGGAATGATACTCCGTGTCTGCCTCATTAGTCCCACCACTGCCTTGCTGCTCATTTTGTAAATTTGGAGCTTCCACCCCAGTCTCTTTTGATACAGTTTCCATTTTCATCACTTGTTTCTCTCCAGTATCCTTTTTAGTTAGATCACTGGCTGCTGCTGCTGGAGAGGAAAATGGCTGTTGAATCACAGAGGCTCCACTCTGACTTTTCTCCCGCTCTCTCTCTCTGTCACTCTCTCTGTCCCTCTCTGGTGTGCTGCGTCGGTTTGGCGACACATCACAGATGACAGAGCGTCGCTCTGATGGGGCTAATATGGAGCCTGATGATTTCTGAGGCTCAGTTTGACCACCGCTGCCGGTTAGTGGCTCTGGCTCTTGCAAAAGGAGCTCCTGCACAGCAGAGGATGGAGTGGAGACATTAGATAAGGCTTTTCTCTGTGGTAGAGAGTAGTCGGCTAAGTTTATGTGTTTTGTTGCTGCTTGCTGAGCCTCGGCCTGTGGTAAATGGCCCTGGGACACACCCACTTCTGTTTTTTCAGCATTTTGCTTAATCTTAGCATTTGACATTTCTGACTTTACTGAGGACTGAGGCTCTGTGGTAAAATCAGGCTCGCTTCCATGCCGCTGGTTTTGGGGTTTTCCAGAGCTACCCATTTGAGCTGAACCCTCAGTTGCTGCACTCTGTATCCTCATACCTTCAGCCATGCCATATGATGGGTGTCTGGACTGAAACTGCTGCTGAACTTGAAGATGTGCAGGAAATGCCTGTTCTGGTCTCCCATAACGACGATCTAAATTGTAACCTTGAAGGACCTCTTGCAAAAGGCTTGGGAATTGCTGTAGCTGTGAATTCTCCTCGAGACCTTTAGCCCCTGAACCCTGCCCTCGCTTCACCAAAGCCTCTGGTACAGAACCACCGTCTTTCTGATGCAAAGGTCCGAAACTAGGTTGTGACTGTTGGTATCCTAAGTATCTGGGATTTGAATCCATCACACCCACTGGGCCAGGCCTCCCTTTGTTCTTCATGGATAAATCTGAGCCATATGTTGATTCAGGGTAGCCATACTTATGCGGGCCAGACTGGGAAGGATTTTGAGGCCGTCCAAAATTTGATTTCTGGTAATGGGAGGAATACAGACTCAGGTCTACGCCTTCATCACCATTATGACTGCTCGACTCTCTTAAATAAGAGTGTGAGTGTTTCTCTTCTATACAGTTTTCCTGGGGATTCTTGCTTTTTTCTGTGAGACTTCCCTCAGACCGAGCGGAGACAATCACTCCAACACTACTGGCGTTCTGCTGCTCCTCAGATGTGTGCTTTTCTTCCCTCTCATTACTGTGTAATCTGGATGTGGAGTGCACCCTATTCTCTTTGTCCTGTCCATTTTGTGTATCGACTTCTCCATCCCGTTGCATTTGGCTGCTGCCTTTCACGGTTTTATCAGCTACACCTTCACTTTCATTTTTGATGACTTCATTTTTAATTTCTACTGTCTTCTTATTGCCACCTCTGTGGTCATTGTATGCTGCCGCAGACTCTGGGACACAGTTTGGCTGAGGAGGGGGAACACTGGAGGAAGTGGATGAGGGGGATGAGGAAACTGGAGGCATTGGATGTGAACTTGGGCCAGTCTCTGACGACTGATATACAAAGGATGGAGATGATGATGAAGCAGCAATATGAGCTTCATTTGCCTTTGTTTCAGAGGCAAGTGGATCTTTTGATGATGAATCAGAGGTGACTACTTTGACATTTGATGTTTGTCCAGTCTGCGGTTGGCTTTGGCTCTGCGACTGAGGGTGAGAGCCAGCCGGTTCAGATCCACTGCTTGTGCCGCTCATCTGCCTCACTCTCCCATGTTCCCCCTCCGAAAACTGCTCCTCTCGCTCCACCTTGGTCCCTGAGGAGCCTTCGACTGACAACAATGAACAATCTTCATCCACCCCGACATCTATGCTGGCTCCATCGCCAGCCCCTACTGCACTTCCATCTTTGACCGTGCTGGTGCTTGAGGCTGCGCTTGCATTGCGACTCCTCGGCTGTGATGGGGGCACGCTATGCGTCGCCTGTTGCATCTGCCCACCTTCTTTCTTCTTAGGTGAAAGCACTGTGTCAGTAAGGACCATGTGCTGAACTGTGTTTGGTAAATTGGCTACTTGTGAGCTCAAGGCATTAAGACTATTCAAGCCGGCATCCTGCATTTTGTCAACTGAAGAGGATGAATAAACAGAAGAACCTTCTTCTCGGGATCCAATTCCTGTGCCTAGCCCCATTTTACTGCGGCCTGTTGGAGGGAGATTGCTCCCTCCGGCTGCACTCATGCTGTGAGGTTTATGACTGCCACTGCTACCACAACTACTGATGCTGCTATTAGAGTTGGGTGTGGGACTTAACTGAGGCATAGTCTGCAGTAATCTACCATGACCGTGGCTGCTACGAGGGTTTGATGTAGGAGGATGTGAAGGACCATGACCTGAGGGGGTTCCATGTGCCTCTGAGACACCCATCAAAGGGGAAGGAGAGGAGCTACAGCTGGGGGAGTGCACTGCCGATGCCGCTGGAGATGGATTGGAAATTGGGCTAAAGTTTTGGTTAATTTGAGTTTGTTGCGCATTGGGATGCATTGGAGATTTGGTTATTTCTTGGGATGGTGGCTGAGGTATACTGGGATTGGAGGCCTGATGATGTTTAGCATATACAGAGCCTGGAGACTGCCCCTGCATCTTGAGAGGTGTGTCATAACCTATTCCTAAATTGTGCTGTGAGTTGCGGTGCTGTAGTGTGGCTTGCTTGTGGAGTGAATGTGTCTGTGGGGAATATCCAGGATAATTTGAAGCATGGTAACTTTGTTGAACATTCTCCATTGGCCCCACATTGTTAGCAGCAACTGAACTGGAGACTGAGTTTGAACTAGAGTTGACACTGGGAGAACTGTTGACTTTGGGATCGAACCCAGTGCTGGCAGCCCCGTCGAGATATCTCTGTGGAGGGGGGCTGTACATTCCTGATGACCCCGTGGATGTGCCACCCTGGGGAGAGTAGTGTGGGTACTGAGGGGTCATTCTATGCCCAGAGTGTGGATAGCTCCTATGCTGCTGTCCATGATGGATAGCTGGGAAGGTTTGCCCATGCTGGCGGTGCTGCATCTGAGAACCTGGCACTGGCTGCATTGCAGGGTTCTGACTCATATTGTACTGATGAGAGGGAGAGAACGCTCCAGTACCTCCACCTGAACCAGCACTAGAGCCATAGTCTACTGGATATGGCGACATCAGGCCAGATGACGGTGCAGAGCTAGATCCAGGATGCCGGTACTGGTGAGGTATATGTCCATCAATATTGGGGTACCCAAAACCTGCCCCATAGCCCATACCTCCCCTTCTGTGCCTGTCCTTTCCACCCACTGGAAAATAGTAATCCATGGTCTCTTTCCTGTAAGGGTTGTTACTGCTGCCACTGTGAATGTTACCCTGTGTTGGTGTTGGCTCTACAGCTCCTCTGTTTCTAGCACTGTAAACAAGCATGTGGCTGGCTTGACTTGGGTGGTGATGGCCTCTGTGCAGGCTCTGCTGTTGCATCCCTGCATAATCATCTGTCATCCTCGGGGATATCTGGGGCTCTGCTGGCTGTGGGGGATAGGGAGGTACGCCTCCACCCCTCCCACTGAACCCAGGAGGGAGAGAGGGGGGAACTGGACTGTTAGGAAAATTCTGCATTGTTCAGTCCCAAGTTTAGATCAGAAAACTGAAATATCTGTTAGTGTCTATATCAGGGAATGATTCCGAGCAGAAAATGGAAGGCTTATGACAGTAAGAATAAATGACAAAGACAGAGTCTATGGCCTGTCAGGAAAAGAAGGAAATGGTTTTGAAATCCACCAAAGACCAAAGCAATATATACACACATACATATATGTATATATATATATATTGCAGCTGTAATAATCACTTTTGTAGTGCCAGCAGTGGATAGGGAGGTTAAACAGATGATGATATCTCCAGTTAAGGAAAAAGGTCAAAGCGTAAAATCTGTACTTTTTAAATGTGAATGTGTACTTTCCACTGGGGAAAAAAAAATAAAAATTCACTTAACAGCTGGGTCTTAGAAAACAGATTCTTCTTTAAGATCTACGTTGTGAAGCAGCTTTCTACTTCAGAAAAATAACAAGATTAAAAATGAGCAGTCATTCCCATGAAGCTGAAGCAGTTTGGCACCGAACAGGCAAAAGATATGGATGATTGCCACATCACCATGTGAGTTTTTCAACCTTAAATGTCTTTACGCATCTGAACTCCACACTAATAACAGCTCAAGCTGGCAGAGTTATTTCTGGGATTAAACTGTATTACGATCCATCAGGGTCTTGCAAAATGGAAACAAAACAAAACAAAACAAAAAAAATTTCTTATTAAAACCATCGAGATTGTGTTCCGTCACAGCAATCCTTCAGTTCGTCAAAGCATGCAAGGTTGCTGGGACTTGACTCACACCTGTGTGAGACAAAAACTCCAGTAATGGAATCAAGTGGTCTGAATCAAGACCCTCACTCAACATCATCCCAGAGGCGACCGCTCCATGGATATTCTCATCGGCTCTTGGATACAGAGTCCAACGCTTTTTCAGGCGCTCTTTTTCTCGGTCTCTCCTTTTTGGATGCCAGTTTCCTTTTTTAGTTTTTTGCAACTGCATGCAATCATCTGGACTGTAGAAGTATTTGATCCCTATATAGTGACCGTTCTCTCCCTGCCTCCGCGCATCTTGATGCTTTCCTGTGTCTTCAGCACTTAGCCATCTTACCTTTGTTTTTTTCTGTCAACCATCATTTAATTCTACCTAGTTCCATGGCAACAGTTTTCCAAAAGGAGGGTAATCCATTTATTCCACTTCAGGTTGAGTCAATTCATGCTCCTGTTTTCTGTTTCTCTTCTGTATTTCCATGCAGATGTGTTCATTTCCCATGAACTGCTGACCAGAAAAAAACCTGTTGTGAAAAAAAGAAAAGACAAATCAAATGCGTGCAGACGTAATGCGCCAACATTTATTAAATATACCTCCTGCTAAAGCTCTGTTGTCGTAATTAAATATTTATAACCAGAAATGCACTGACTGTGCTCACAGGGCAATAGCAAAATGCATTTTGGGCTAATTGACAGTTTTATACTTTATTGCATATATTACTTTATTAATTAATTAACTGCAGTGAATCAGTGGTAAATACAACATATGAGTAACACTAACAAAAAACACTCACATTTTATTTTCAAATGATTGATCCGGGGTCACATATTATCTCAGCATTTCTCATAAGTGCACTTTATTTTCCAGTCAGCCGCATAAATATTACGTTGCACTATCGCAAATGCATTTACAAAAAAGGGCAATAATCTAAACCTGACTTAATGTTGCACAAGCGATCTCATTCAACTTCTGTCTTCACTACTTAAAAGGCTTTCTGGTCTCGTTTCATTGCTTCTCTTTTATCATTCTCTGCGAGTACAGCTTTTACTTTGGTCCACACTTTAACAATGCATGCTTAAGGCGTCTCTTCTGACTGATAAACAGGTTTGGTGGCTGAAAAGAGGGTAATCAACAGTCTCTGAGTGAGGCAACAAAAACACTCATCCTCACAGGTAAACAACCAACCCTGTGGAGTCAAGACAGAAGCAATCCATCTGTCCTCTTTTTACAATGAGAAAGGAGACCATTAACCTTAATGTGCTTAACTTGTTTTTATAGGATTTAATTGTTATGGGTGATAATTAAAGGGATGATGCCACCTTTATGGGGTTAGTGCCTTTAATTGTCATGTGTGACATAAGCCTCCATTGCATGTCCCTAATACACTGTAAAATTGTTAATGGCCCTAAAACAACTTTGGGTGGCTTCTCCCACTGTGGAGACTTTAACTGAGCAACATTATTTGTCATCACTAGAAGCTGCAAGCAAAACATGACAATGAGCAGGGACCATGTGAGGTTGCAAAACAAACCGATCCCACCGTGTCAATCGGACTGAGTCAAAGCACACTGCACCATCAAACAGGTCTGATCAAATGCTCCGAGGGTCACAGTTAACGTACACCGGCGATGCAGAGCAACAGCTAAAGTTAGGTGGAGACGCTTGGTTTCCATCCTTCTGTGAGCCCACGGTTAGGTTATGCACAGATTATTAATCAAAGCAGCTCACCGTTCACGACCAGGCGGCAGCGTTCATAACACGGAGAACAGTGCAGCAGCAATAATAAAAACTGGCTCAGTGCAGTCTGTCAGCAAGTCAATCAGCTGCCTAATTGACACGCAGACGCAACGTTTTTGCAGATAATTATCAAACGCTAGCTCCGTTTTATCTGGACAATTTGTCGTCTCAGACTGCCATCAACAAAACACAGGCTTTTGCACCACAACCTTAGTGGCTATATTAGCCAGTAGCAAGGTATACGCATTACAATTAGCCTTTAGTGCTGCCTCTTTTTTAAAAAAAATTTTTTTTAGCTCCTTTAGGTTAGCGTTAGCAACAATACCTCAAATGCTGCATTTTAAAATTGTAAGCTAGCCGCATATGTTGAGAGCTAGCTAAGCTAGAACCTCTAGTTAGCATTGTAGCAAGGCAGCTAATTTGCGTTTCTTGCATTTAAGACCCTGCACAAAAGAGTAGTTACAGCAGGCTAAAGGAACAGGGGCAGCCAAGCAGCGTTTAGCCACAAAAAGAGAAGTGATTAGGTACAGATGTTCCCCCCCCCTCACATTATTCAGTGGGGCTGTGAGTAAATGGGTTAGCTAGCATAAATAAGAGACCTGGTGTGGGCACTGCATCAGAAAAAATTGCCGTCACGCAGCCAGATATTTTTCTTGAATAAACAGAGCTAACGTTTGCCAGGGAGAGGCAAGTCACTCAGAGACAGGCTAGCTAACAGACTCTAGATGCATACCTGAAAACGTAGCAATACAAGGCCCCTCGAAGACTGAAAGGCTGTTTTGTGACAATCCCGCTGCTGTGGCAGGAAACCCCAGTCTAGAGTCGACTCCTCCGCCGCTTTTCCCTCAGCGCTTTTGAGTCCAGACAACCCCGACCAGCGGCGGCGAAGTCGGGGGCCCCGTCACGACACTTAGATCCCGGGCCTTTCTTCCGATCCCCCCTTTTTTCTTTTGTCCTCACCTCCAAAAAAATGATGAGAGCGGAGCACAATCGGGGTGCCTGTGGGTCCCGTAACCAGCGAGGTCCATACACCCCCGCCCCCTCCCCTCTTGTTCCCTCGCCTCTCGCTCTCTCTCTCTCCCCCCGTTTCACACACCGCTTAGGTGATTCCACCTATCTCGAAGTAAAATTAAACACATTGCCCTCGCACGAGCCTCCATCAGCACGCGAAGCTTTCAGACGTCAGTTTCCGTCACTAAATTGCATTTGCATGCCTTCATCAGTAGCTCGACTCATTCGTTTTCCTGTTGGACTACTGTTTTTTTCCCCTTCTTCTTGCAACAGAAAGACCGCCTTAAAAATGCATACACACTCATATTCCTGCACCCCCTCCCTCATCTCTCTCCATCACATCCCTCCCTCCCTGCCTCCCTCTCTCAAGCTTTTGCTATTTCATTGATTTTTACCTATGTCTACAATCAAATCCAAGACTATCCTAATATTGCAAAAGGCTAATTTTGCATGTGTGTCTGGGCATGTTGACTCTGCCCCTTTGTTCTTATTTCATCTCAAGTGAAAGTGAATTAGCCTGATGAAGGCACCATGGCTACAAAGGCAACATGGAGAGGAGACGGGGCTGGACGGAATGGTAGGTTAATGAAGAAGGCAACAAATGAAAGGCAATTTGTGAGCAAAGAGGTGCGCCTGTATTAGAGGAAGATTGCAGTGCAGTGGATGAAGTTCACAGTGGTCTCTTAATGCTCAAACAGATCTATTACACACACAGTGCAGCTGTATTTCCCTTTTTTTTGGCACAAAGAAAAGCCACTTAAGTCATTATGATAATAATATGTAACCATTGGTTAATGTTTGACAGGACACACTCAGAATATCATCATGGCCGGGACAACAATGGAGGTGCTACAAACAATCCTTTTCCCATTAAATTTATTGTGTTGTCTGTGCCTCAGCTTTTCTGCTCTCACACAGGGCCACTGAGTGCAGTACAGACCCACTCACACTCTCCTGCCATCATAATTACGTGCCCTATGCCCTCCATCCATGGTGCTGCACTTTTAATATACTGCAGTGTGTCATACATGCAAACACGCACTCTCCCTGTGTGTGTGTGTGTGTGTGTGTGTGCGTGTGCGTGTGCGTGTTAGTGCGCGTTCATTCTCTCTCTTCCTTTCACACACATACACACACACATACTGGCACAACACAACACAATCCCAAAACTCCAGTCTGAAACTCACAAGCGCACCGTTTGCACACAAGCGTGCACATCCGCATGCAGCCACTCACTTAACCTGCCAATCACCACGGTAAAACCTCTCTTTTTCTAACCAGCAGTTCAATACATTTCATTCCCTTGCAGATACACGTCTATTTCTATCATAGTTGCCATAGCAACTGCATCACAGAGCCTTAACTGTGGATAATTTTTAAGGCTACGTATCTACATTTGTGTGTGTGTGTTTTTCCCTTCTATGAACAATTTCATGCAGACATTCTTGTTTGCTGGTAAAAGAAAAATGTTCAAGCATGAATTGCTCGCGAGCAGTTGTGTACTTGTAACGCCACCAAGTCAAACTGAAAGAGCTGAGAGGCGACATAAAGGGCGCTGATACTCTGGGCTGGCAAGTCAGCCTAGCCAGGCCTATCCAATCAACACAAGCGCCTGCTGGGATGCACACAGACTCTTTCCATCATGTACAAGGTCACTAAATCTTCTACCGACGAGCATCAAAGGCACAGTTGTAAAGAAAGCAGCCAGTTCTGTATTCACTTTAAGCCATATCCTCTGTGCGTTAAAATGTTATATCCACATAACCTGTATTAACTCATGAAACTTTCTTTAGCTTTTCTATTTAAATCATTGCATATTTAATAATGATAATTATATACTTAAACATAAGATATGTATGGGGCTGGGGGGGTATTCTGATTACATGTAATTGGGATAATCAACCTGTATAACCTGTGAGGAGACATGTTATCCAATTATAGTTACATTGTCACTGATTGCTTGATTATATGATGATTAGTTCTTACAAATGTGACATCTTTCTTTCAGACAACCAGCACTTTTATGAACAGTGCGTCTAAAGTACAGTAGTGTGCAAAAGTCTTGAACCACCCATTCACTTGCTGAGCCGCTCGTTTATTTATTTTTGCTTGGACAATGGGAAACAGGTGCAACGACTTATTGAATCTTGCACACATAAATGAAAACCCTGTATATAAGGAAAAGTCTCTACAATTCTAACAGTCTTGAAAGTCAATATTTGGTATGACCACAATCTTTTCTTTAACACAGTCTGAACTCTCTTAGGCAGCTTTCTTCTTTAAGTAGTCTTCAGGAATAGTTCTCCAGGCTTCTTGAAGGACATTCAAAGCTCTTCTTTGGATGTTGGCTCCCTTTTGTTCTGTTCTCTGTCAAGATGATCCCACACTGCTTCCATAATGTTGAGGCCAGTCCATCACTGACAGTGCTCCATTGTGTGTTTTTCTATCCAGGTACACTTTTACTGTATTGACAGTGTGTTTGGGATCACTGTCATGCTGGAAAATGAAGCAGTGGCCAATCGGACACTTTCCAGATGGTATTGTATGATGGATCAAAATCTGATGGTACTTTTCTATGTTTGTAATTCCTTCAATTTTGACCAGATCTCTGAAATGCAGCCCCAAAGCATGACAGAGCCTCCACCATGTTTTACAGGTGGCTGTAGACACTCACTGTTGGACCTCTCTACTGAACTCCTCGGTATATATTGATGACAATTTGAACCAAAAATATCAAATTTGGATTAATCACTCCATCAGACGTGTTGCCGCTGATTTTCAGTCCAGTTCTTGTGTAATTTTGCATACCTCAGCCTTTTCCTCCTGTTTCTCTTAAGGATGGCTTCTGCACACCAGCTTTTTAACTGAGACCATTTCTGGTAAGTGTTCAGTGAACAGTAGATGGATCAGTTGAAGGCCCAGGTGCAGCCCTCACATCTTGTTTCAAGTCTTTGCAGGATTTTCCCCATATTTCTTAAAGATATGAATTTCAGATACTGTTTGGCTACTGTAGACAGTTTTTTTTGGCCTGCCACTTCTTTTTCTGCCACTTCCACTGGTTTCCTCAGTTTAAAATTTTTTTTTTTTACATTTTTTTAATGACACATTGCACAGCATGTCAAGATATGACAAGGCTAATAGCTCTTTCAGATTTGATGCTGTTTTTAATTCAATGTCTTACTTTACTAATTAGAAAAATTCACATGAGAGTTACTCAGTAACTGAATACAGTTCAATGTAATCTGACCCAACTTTGAATATTTATATTTTCTTTACGTTGTTTATTCTTGAAAATGACTTCCAGTGAGCACAGGTTAATGCTAAACAGTGACCAGTGACCGCTGGCTTTTCTGTTTTTTATCTGTTAATAATGTTTCTCAACCTAAAAAAGAAAGAAAGTAATAAAGAAACTGTGCATAAGATCACTTTGAGCAGGCCAAAGTCAAGATCAGCTAATCTCAGTGCCAACCCACATTAGCTGATGGTCATCAGATTGGCACATCTTATACAGAGTCCACTATTTAAGTTGCTTTAGCCTTTCCACAGATGCTACTCATCTGCAAGACACTATGCAACCCAACTCCTCCTTTCATGCTGTATCTGTCTTAACTGACATCACATCTGTTGTCAGTGATGTCTGCTCTGTTCAGTGCTGAGGTCTTGGTGTTGCTGTCTCAGAACAAACCTGTACCACTTTATACTTTCCAGGGCAGGAGTTCCTGTAACAGACTCATGCCACCAAATATAAATGAAATTAACAATCTGACTTAACTGTAGTTTCTTTTTTTAAATTGTATTTTAAACAGAAAAAAACAAGGGTGATATCAATTGTTAAGCGAACAGCTGAAATCCTCTTAAGCACACTATGTACTTGCAGTGAAGATTGAAATTTTACAGATCCTGGAATGAGTCTGAGAACTGAGCTATAAGCCGACTACATCACTGCAGTCTGACAGAAGCGAAACAGGCACGTTTTGACACCAGCTACAGAAATTTGAGCCCCTATCCCCACTAAAGACATTTCCCTTGAAACGTCAAAACTAAGTACATCAAAGGATACAGAAGGTCTACAGCTCAGATATGTGGACAAGATAATGCCATTACAGCAAGCGAATGGATAATTAAAGCTCAGCTGGAACTTAGCTTTATAACAACAGCACATGCAGAGAATAAGTGGTTGCACTGTGCTCTCACTGCTCGCCCTGAATACAATCCATCCTCAAGTGTCACCTTTATCTAGAAGCATGAGACTAATTAGAAACTTCCTACTGCCTACTGACTATTTTATAACATTTCTTAGAGTCAGTGGTTCCCAGAAGAGAACAGCAAATTCTGAGAGGACAAATGACACTCAAATATACTGTGTATGACACTTTGGTTACTATTGCTTTAACATGTAAGCTAATATTTATTTGTTTGCATTGAGAATTGTACATTAAAAATAAATCACTCTTAATTTGAAGGTTCTGTTGTAGTAATAGGCTTTAATGTTGCAAAACCGTGACTAAAAATTACTTTTGAAAATCGAAAATATTTGGCACCTCAAGCATGAAGGTTTACTGAAAACACAGCACAGTCCCAGGCTACATTAGCATCCATGCGGTTCACACATCAGCAACTAGTGATCTGCCCCAAGGCATCAATAATTTGCAGTTTCCTTGATGACCACATGGAGTCAGAGTCATACAACAAACATTCAGCTGTTATCTAATGCATTACAGCAGTGGACTGAACAAGATTAAAAAAAAAAGCCTTCATAATAAATCTATCT
>VVHJ01024965.1:3338-17817 GCA_015107715.1 Tylochromis polylepis
ACTCAGCAGAAACCCACTGCCTTCCCTACCAGTTCTTGGCACTGTATTTATTCCTGATCAAATGTTTTGATTTCCTCCCTTGTTATTGCCCCCCCCCCTCCCCCGTCACCCCGTTTCAAAATATGCTGGAAACGCCCCTGCGCAACCGAATACTGCCGCACAGCGCAGAGCCGTTTCTGGCCCTTTATCTCAGTGACAGCATCTAAGTGCTGCTCGGAGCTGTTTTGCTTAGACGTGGTCATATTTCTGTGTTTGATCACGAGTGCATGTTTCACGTCGCTCTTCGTGCACCACTCAGGCCGGGCCGTGCCTTTGCCATCTGGTTCCGTATGGCTTTCCAGCCGCCTGTTGTCACCTTGTTAAGTGCGGGCCAGAGGGGAGCGGAGGCGTCGCTTGTGCGAACAGCGCGGCTGTGTGGTGAAGAGGAAAAGAGAGGCTGGAGTCCTGATGGGAAGCCGTCAGCAGAGTCGTGAGCTCAGTTCAGCTGGTTTAGAAACGCTTTAAAAAGGTGTTGGACCGAGCACGGACCGGATGGGTTTTTTCTTCCTGAAAAAAATACAAGTAAATCTAAAAGAGTTTTTTAAAGTTTAAAAAAAATAAAAATAAATAAAGATTTGCTTTAATTGTTTAAAAAAACGTGTGCAAGATAAACACTAATGTTTACCTTTAAATATCTGATCCTTCGTGGAAAGTCCTGCCCTGATGACAAATTCGGATCAATACACACAAAAGCAACACGGAGTACGAACTGACTGCCAGCAGGAAGCTGATCACCGATCAGACTGTCTTACTTTCTGTTCTTAAAAAAACAACAAATAAATAAATAAAATATAAGTTTGTAGAAAATATACAAAACATAAGGGAAACTCTTTTCACTGGAGCTGCTTGTGGACTTCCTGATGAGACCACGTGTTTCTTAACTCGACAGAAAACATCATTTATTCATGTGAATGGTAAAAGAAGGACGGAAGGAATTCTCACTGAGCCAAAAATAAAAAAGAGAAGCAAAGCTGTGAAATTAATAGAGACAAAAATGATGTCGGAAATACTGTCAGATGCAGAAAGGCCAGCATTGCTGATCTTCTAACAACGAAATCGGACATCATAATAATAATAATGTATTATTATTATTATTATTAAAATTTAAAAGATGAAAAAGTCAAAAGTAATATTGCTTTATTAATATCATTTTAAAGTCTTTATAAACTCTTGTTTTGCTGAATGTTATTTGGATTTATTATTATTATTAGTAGTAGTAGTAGTAGTAGTAGTATTAGTACACTGTGGCGTTCTGTTAGGGCCGACTCAAACGTGTTGTAACTTGCATTTTCCAGTTTTTCCGCTAAATTAAGCGGCCATGTTTCGAATCAGCGCTAATTGAAAACGAAAGTAACTCAGCCCTAACGAACAGCAGGCCTGTGACCCGAAGCAGACCATTAAACAAAAAGCGAACATAAATACGTTTTTCACAAACACCCATTTCACATTTGTTTGTTTGCGCTTTGCTTGATTGGAGCGAATGAGGGGAAATGAAAGGTACGGGCCTGAAGCCAGAAGGAGGCCACTGTCTCGCTGCTCCAACAGTATCCTGTTAAGACACTTAATGAACGGAGTATTTAAGGTTTTTTCGTTGTGTTTTTTTTTACTGTGTCACCTCCAAAAATGCCGCAGCTTACCGCGTCAGATTTGAAGCGTAAAGTCCGGGCCAAATGGCTCGCTTTTCAAGGATGTATCCTTTCCGTCGAGGATTAATTTGTCTTTTACGGCACTTTCAATCCTTTTTTCCAAATTGCTTCCATGCAGAGGTCACGACTCACGAGTCCATTATTGCACCTTCACACCATTTCTCACTGGATCACTGCTTTTACTCTGAAAGCATTAGCGCCACAAACACCAGTTTGAAAGTGCGCGCGGGGGATAATATAAAAATAAAAAATATATATTAAAAATGCGACTCTTTAATATTGATAGATAGATGGAATACCTAGTGTCATATTATATATGTAACATGATTATATTTTATACTATGTATTGTAATATTACAAACATGATAAAAATGAGAAAGGATGAAGCTGTAATAGAAGAAACTAATGTGTTTACATGGACTTCTAAGACTTTAGACGGTAGTTTTGTAGGGTTGCCAGATTGGCAAGAATCCTGCATTGATTAGATCTTCTGATGATGGAAAAGTGTTGCAGAAGGATCAGAGGACCAAAATCTTTCTAATAGCAACTGATTAAGCACAATCACTGCTGTCAATGCTACTATTTCTACTGAAAGTGGCTAAAGTGCTTTTGCAGTGATCAGCGCAGCTTCAGAAAATGACATCCAAACACAGAAACCCTTTGCAGATGAGTCCCTGTGTGATATTTTACCTTTTCCTGAACACTGGCATTAATCCAGAATTATTAAGGAATTCAACAGCAGATTCCATTTTTTTTCCTTTGAGGCACACATATCCAAGGAAAATCAAGTCAGAATCATTTAACAGACTTGGCAGTAACAGGCTGACCTCTAGATTCCAAAACAAAGTGCAGGAGGTTCATCGTGGGAGCAAATTGCATCTATCAGAAACACCAGCTACAATGCCCTCATGCCTATCTCAGGGTTTCAGCGTCTGGGCTCCTCGAGCTCCGATATGCAACACAGAGGACTGTTTTCCTTTCGGTAAAAGCCGTGGCCCTCACTGGCAGCCCCCGCCACCTCTTTTCCTCCCAGTAAGTTCTTACCTGAAATCAAATCCGGCTGCTTAACGAGGGGGGAGTCAGTTGGAGGGAGAAAGGCAATTGTGAGCTTCAGCACTCTGCACTATGTCATTGGGCACAAGTATTTGACAGCTGGAATGATCTATAAATATTTCATTAAAGTGTGTATGAGTTCCCTTCTCTTGTGCCTCATGGTCCACTTCTGGTAAGATTTACAAATGATAACGTAAACAAAAAAAAGAAAAAGAAATTCAATTCTCATTTGAAAAAAATTGGAGGAGGAGGAGGAGGAGGAGAGGGGGGTTTGATTGGCGCCCATGAGCAACAAAACAGCGGAGGTCTCTGTAATGAGGTTTGGAAAGTGTGTTCAGTGTTTGAGGGGCCAGGGTTTACTTGACCTGCCAGAGGGATTCTCTTCCAAAATGGACACAGAGCCAGACGCAGAGCTCAGCTGTCCAGGCATTCACCACCAACAATCTGTTAAGGAATATGGGAAAGAGTATCTGAGCTTCTCTAAGGGCCACAGACAAATAAGGTGGACTCATCAACAAAGGTGAGCCTAATTCTTCCTGCAGCTTGGCCCTTAATATTTAGCCTCAGTGAAATAAAAAAAATGTTTGTTTTTCTCCCCACCATGAAATGTATCCTGTTCCCTAAAATACAGCCCCTAAACTGAGACGCCTAACAGACAGGACAGCCATGCCAGTAAAATAAAATGCTCTCTAGCTCTAAGATCATTTGTCCTTGCACTCACACTGACTCGTAAAACCACTTCAACTTCAGCTGCATTTCTGCGTCACTCTAAGGCTGACACAATCACGCTGGCAAACACTCCCCACGTCAAGCTGTCGGTACTAATAAACAAGGCGGTCCGCCTCGTATACCTAAGAGCCCCGTGTGCAGAGCGGCCTGATGCACGGAGGAAATGGATATGCTTTAAAAGTGTCTGCTGGGGTAGAGGAGAGAGTGAAAAATGGAATCAGAGAGAGGTCACAGGTCACACTGCTACCAAGTGAAGCAAGAGGATTGGGGTAAAACTGTAAATACAAGAAGCCCGCCTACAGGCTCTTACCGTGAAGCATGCTGGTCCTCGGAGGCAGCTGGACACGTGTGCTCCACGGTCCCTGTCACAAGTTTCCCACACATTCGTCTTCGGCTCTTCTCCACCAGGACACAGACCAGCAAACAGCCTTGCGGGTAAACAAGGGTGTGTGGGGTATAGTGGATGGTTTCACTTTGCAGGTCTCCCCCCTGGGTGGGTGGAGCCACTGCATTCAAAGTAAATGTCAATCATTTACTGTCAGACACCAGCAGAGAAGCTTTGGTCTCCTAGAGTAAATCCCTTTGATTTGTCTAAAGGAAGTCAATGATTGAAAACACGCACTCAAGGAAACCTATACTGGGCCGTCAAGTATTTAGTGTGTGTAAATACGCGAATGTCTGTGTCTGTGTGTGTTCTGTGGGATTCCTGAGCGACTGTCAGAGCGATCGGGCTGGCTGCGCGGAGTCTGCAGGGTCAGAGGTGACCTCAGTGCTGTGATCTTGTGTTTGTTATTGCTATGCTGCCCTTGGACGGGTTAACATAGCACACACTGCATCAGCTGCTCTGTGCACTTCCTGTCTCGCTCTCTCTCTCTCACACACACACACACACACACACACACACTGCTCACCCACAAGGCCTGTGAGAGCCGTCTGAGGGTCACTTCCACATGTGTTGATGGGCCCTGAGTGAACTAATCTAAACTGGTGAAATGTTATCCCACTACAGGGAGGACAGGAGCTCAGCTGGCCCCCACTGCTGCTCTCTATATCCTCTAATGTGCAGGAGAACATGGAGAGATTTAGTTATGCATGTTACTGTGGTCCAATGGAATATTTTCACTTTCTTTAAATTTTCATATTTTCCAGAAAAGGCAGGTTTGGATCCATATTTGCTAGTCTGAGCAAACTGGGACATGGACTGCTTCCTCTTGCTCGTTCATTTTAAAATCTTAGATTTTGTTGGTTCGTTTCAACATTTTTACCATTAGTCTCTTTAATTTAACAAAACAAACCCAATATCTGGGCACATGTGGACACCAGCATCTACAGCTTGACTACAGTACATGAACATTACATAGTATTTGAGATTAGTTCTAAGCAACAGGTGTGTGATAATGCAATCAATAAACATGCCCTCCAAAAGCCAATTCCTTTTGTACTGCACCGTGTGTAAATTATAGGAATTTATCTTTTAATTAGATATCAACATCAGTTTGTTTGTTTTGTTTTATTATTTATTTTTATTTGATTTTTTTAAACATTTTTTGGAACGTTTTGTGTTTTTACTGAATTCATTCTCTGAAGTCTAACCACAACCCCAAAATAGGCTTTTTTTATGTAAATGTGGACGCATGTCCACGAGCGTGATTATTTTCATTACTCCCTCACTCCCAAAACTTAGCAGAACAATTTCCAAAAACAAAGGTTTACATATCACTAGTTATGCAGGGTAAGAGGTAGGGTTAGGGTTGGGCAACTAGGAAATGACATGTAGGAAATAAATACATTTATTAAGAAATATTTAACTTCACTTTAAAAATGTGCTGTCAATGCCCAGCTTTTTTTTTTTTTAGGATAAAAGTATTTAAATGTATGACATTATTTTAAATGAATACATTAACATCTGAAATACAGTGCTTGCATGTTAGTGATGTTGCTACCTGGACTTAGATTTGTTCCATTCTTTGTGCAGCTTCAAATCACACCAGGAGTGTTTATGTCCCTTTTCTGTGCCTGACTTCCTGCCACGCTTACCTGAGTTATGCAGCTCGAAGCAGCTTCAGTATAAAAAAAAATAGACCCTATGTTAAGCAATACAGAGTGGACAGTCACTTCTGTGGCAGTTTTTGTGTTTGGTGGAATCACAAGCGTCATCTTGATTGGCTGCAATTAGATCTAGAGACCACAGCGGAGGGTTCCTCATGTACTTTACTGAAGTACAGTTTTAATACACTAGAAAGTTATTTCCTGATTTTATTTATTTATTATTTATTTATTATTTTTGCTATGCTGCATTTCTACTTAATTAAAAATAATAATAATTCATATTATTTATTATTCCATTAATAAATCCATAATCAGGCTCCAATAATAAAATGTATGTGATTCAGTGGAATTCAACGAGCCTCAGAAACACCCCGTCACACACTTATCTTCTGCTGATCAAGCCATCGCCTGTGATTCTGTCATATTTTCAAAAAACGAAAAGCAAATGTATTTATTGATTAAATCTGTGGTAAATGTATCACATGGACAAAAGTGTGGGAAGTAAAAGCCACTTCTCTTAATCTCTGAATTCTGGTGTTTTCAGGAGCACGTTCAGTGAGAGGAAAATCAGCCACAGGCAGGAAGTCATCTCCCTGTACAACTCCTCCATCTAATGCACCTTACACACTGCAGCAGTTACACCCTTCTGCACACGCTATACAGTGAAAAGAACAAATAACAAATCAATCGTATATATTTAATCTCTGTAATATTCTGGATATTTATAATTAAGCTATCTGAATATATTAGAGCCATTTCTTATATTTTGTAACTGTGCAATATATTGTATTATTTAATTTAGTTCAATCTGTTTCTGTTGTTCTTGTCTTGGAGCAACTGTAACCACATCATGTCCTTTATAGGCATTAACAAAGCATTCTGATTCTGATTTTCACTCCCTTTGCCACAGATGTATAGAATCAAGCAGTTAGCCATGCAGTCTGCCTTTACTATTGTTTTTGAAAGAATTTGGTCGTTCTAACGAGATCGTTGAATTTAAGTGTGGTACTGTTAACAGGATGGCCCCATTTCACCAACTGAGCTAGTGAAATTCTGGTGTGATTGCAAAGTGGACATGCTGAGGTAATTCAGTCATGAAGTAGCAGACCACGTCAAGTTACAGAGCAGAGCTGCGGAGTCTGCAAAGCTGCTAACGCTCTGCAGAGTTCCAAGCACCAAAACTGTGTCCTGGGAGCTTCGTGTCATTGGTTCCTGTGACCGAGCAGGTTCAAACTGGCAGCAGCAGAAGAGGTGTCAAAGACTTAACGATGAGCCCAAACTCCAACTCTAACTGATTAGAACATGTCATGCTGGTCTTAATTGTTCTCCTAAAATAGTCTAATAGACACATGTCAAAAACTATTTACTTTTCTTTTTTTTAAATGCCTTCTCTAAAATACACGGTTTTCAGATATCAGATAGATACTTCATTACTCTCACACAGGGGAAATTCAAACCACAGTATAAAAACAAACATTAAAAATCCTATAATGCTAAAACAACTAACACTGATATATATACAACAGATACAGATGAAATATAATGTATTACTTGGACCTCAGAGGATTAAATAGCTGAAGTAATATTTAACCCAAAATGCTCCATGTTATTCCAAGAAAATAAAGATGTCATTTTGTACACAGTCCCATCTATTATATCTTGCAAAGCCTGTATCAAAGATGAAAACCAGCACAAAGATCACTAAGTGAGTGCCACAGTGATTCTACTTTAGAAACACAAACAGGCAGAAACAGAGGCTGATCGCTACCTGTTGAAGTTCTGGGTCTGGTTGCTGGGCTGGGGTTCACATTTACTCAGCTACATCATAACTTTGGGTTCTTGGCTAGCTTAGCATGTTAGCATGCTGTGTGTGCAGGTGCTTGCAATGAGCCGAAGTTGTGTTAGCAGCACAATGCAGCTGTTTCTGTCCTGGATGCAGTCCGGTCCGTATCCACACTGCAGCACTATTTCACTGAAATCAGCTGATTGCAGCACGAGTGCAAGTGGAACTGATAAGTGGGATTGATGGGCAAGCAGGAGCTGGACTACTGGGATTTTCATTCGTACTGATGATCAGTCCAGTTTGAATTTGGGTTTGATTGACATCCCTTAAAATGGGGTGGATCTGTTCTCAGATGGAAATCCCTTTAATAGAAATACTGCCATTATGCCAAAATGTTTGTGATTACATTTCAAATGTCACATTTTGTAGTTGGTGAAATATTGAAATCTATAAAAGGCAGGTCACCAGTGAGCTGGTGGATGTTAAGAGTTTGACCTGAGGTCTCATGAGGTCAAATTAATTTTTATTTAATTTTTATTTATTGCAAAAATTAAGAATATGACCATAACACTTGTTATGTGTGAAACAGCATTTCACACGTGGTAAACTTACATCTGTGTATATTTGGTCCTCTGATGTCTCACAGGTGAAACATGCAAATTAACCACGTATTTCACCTTTTTTGTAAGGCCCAAGCAAATAGAATTATTAAAATTATTTCCCTTTCAATTTTCAGCACAGTGATGTTTCAGACTGTATGAATGATGTGGACATTTATTAAACATGTCCACAGATCTGGTGTGTCTATCAGCTTTAGCCTCCAGACCCTTCTGTGGCAACCTTCATCCAAATATAAGAGCAGCCACATTAGAGAGCTGTGGAGGCCACGGTGCTGACTGCAGCCGTGCCAGCAGAGGTATGCCGATGGTGTCAGTGGATAGTTCTGCGTGCGTCACAGGTCTCCTCTGAGTGTGGTGGTCGGCTGGCCACCCACCTCTTTCATTTTCATACTTCAATCACTCAACAAGTACCCTCTAATACAGAACATATTTGGGGGGTGTGGTGGACCACAGAGGTGAACATGTATGAGAGATTGAAAGAAAAAGAGTATCCACTTAATCAGTCATTATTTACAGTCCAGGGAGGTTTAAAATCAACATGTTCAGGAACCAGGGCCAGGCCTTATGGCTTTATAACTGCTGTTCAAATAATCACGGCACAGATACCAGATACGGATAATTCCTCCTCAGCTCCTGCCTCCTTCACCTCCTTTCCTCAGTCACACCCTTCAGGTTATTTTCTAATGTCCCACCCAACTAATAAAATGATTTATCGTGTGTAGTTCCTTTTCTGAGTCGATGCAGCACCTGCTTTTCTCTGCCTCTTTCACATATGACAGTCTTCATAAGCTCACATAAATGCTCAGGAAAAATGGCTACATTTTAATAAAATGATTTACTTGTGTAAATCTGTGTGTATACACACACACACACACATGCACACAAATATTTGCATGTGTGTGTGAAATGTTTTGCAAAAGCTGTGAAATGAAAAGAAACGGGAATCCTGAGCAAGGCGATAATGACTGATGAAGCTGCACAGAGGAAACAGAAGCATTAATACGTATGCCGAGTGGTCTGGTTTGGCACGTGATCTGGGTGTGCATGTGCGTGTACGTGTGTACGTGTGTGTGTGTGTGTGTGTTGGGGGGGGAGGCTGGTAGTGAAGTAGTTGGAATGACAAGGCAGATGAGGGGAATGGTGGGATGGAGTCAGTGAAAGTCTGACGCTGCCAGAACCTGCCATGTGTCACTGATTAACCACGCAGAGCTGCAATGATTTAGTTGACAAAGCATCACATTAGTGCTATGGATCCAAATATGTGTGTGTGTTTAGATTAATGATCCAGGGAAAAACCAGATACTTGTTGAAATAAAATGAGGTGCCAAAGTGATATCATGCCATTGTTTTATTTCTCACGGTGCTATTCGTCTTTTATAACCAGGGGAATGGCTGCAATACTTTGGTGATGATTTATGCAAAAACACTTTGCAGCAACAATAAATATTAAAACAGAAATCAGGAAACTGGCATGTTTGGTCATTTTGATAGAAAGTGTGGTAACTGTAATAGTACTTAATATAATTCAGGTGATTAGTGTCGTGCCACATAGTGTCAGTGTCAGAGACAACAAGAGAACTTTCTATTTTCCAACCAAGGAGACATGCCTCTTTTTTTTATTCTACGGTGCAGCTGGAAATGGTTTCATGTACTTCAAGTTTATGGACCTTACTCAGCTCTTAAAAGTGTGTAAATCCACTCCAGCACTGAGGATTTCAGTTGCTAGCTGAGTCCTTTTTCTGGATCAAATATGCTGGTTCAGACTGTAAAGAGCATGAAACTACATCTTCTATAGTATGTTTGCAAAGACAGGGAAAAGCGTGTGTATGTGAAGAGAGAGGAATTGGCCAGGCAGACTTAGACAAGAGCAGTGTTTAGGGAAGTTAAGAGCCGATGCTTTTCTTAAACCGGAGCTGGACCTGTTTTATCTCATCATGATGAGAGAAAGAGGGAGCAGGGTCTTTGCAGGGACAAGGCCGGGTCTAGGGTTGTGTGGTGGGCAGAGGAGGAGGGAGGCTAAAGCTGTTGTAGGCCTGAGGGCTCTGTCTGTCTGGAAGCTGTGGAAGACTCTGCTCTTGGGGCTAACTGATTAGGCCATAATTTCAGGGGTATCTTGTGGGAGTAGTCCCCTTTTCACCTACCGCCGCCACCCCTGGGAGGAGCTGGAGTCGGTGCAATAAGACCCCGGGCATATCAACACACACACACACATTAACATGCGTGCCTATGAAATGATGGATAAGCAGACGTGGGGACTGAGAACAGGAAGTGATGATTTAAACAGCTATGCCAGTGACTGAACTCTACCCTCTCTCTTGCTCTGTCTCACACTGAATATGTAAGGAACATGAATGTGGGAGGAAAAGGTAAGCTTTGAGATATATGTTTCACAGACATGTCGTCAGTACAAAGTCATCAATGTTCCACTGGATCAACAGCACATCACATGACTTCTCAAGTCTGCAGTTCTCCTCTGCTCTCAGCAGCTTTTCTTTTCTTTTTTTTTCAGCATATTTCAGCTCCTTGCTTTGATTTTTGGCCCATTTTGCTATTATGCTTCATACTGTTTTCTAATTTGGTAAGTGCCTTTGCTTTAAGGCTTTAAAAACCTAAAAATCAGTCATATGCCGCAGTGGACTACTCCTTTGTAGTTTTTTGTAGTTTGTAGTTTGTAATTTGTAGTTTCCTAGAAGCTTTCAAATTGTAAGGAAGACAAGACATGAGGCAGTGGGACAGGGTGAAGTTAGTTAGATAGTGCATGGGTAAATTTAAGTATTTTACTGGAAAGGAGACAAATGATTCTGTAAGCAATTTTAAGTAGTGCATAACTTCCTGTACTGTACAGTGAAAGAAGAAATAATTACATTGTATGTAGATTTAAGTAGGGGATAAGTAATTGTATGTAGTCCCCGACTTCTGGCTATTTTACAGAAAATGAAATTATACTGTAAGTAATATTAAGTACAAAACAAACAATGTTAAACTGTAAATACGTGGTACTTCTCGCTTTCGCGGGGCCATATTATGGAGATGAGTGGCTTCATCTTTATTTTTTTTCATGAATATACATATTCATATATTTTAGCTATATAATTGTGATAAGGACTGTTCTCCCTGTCCAGTTTACAAGAAAAAAAAAGAGCTTATGAGCTTGATATAAGAACAAAGACTTTTGTATACTCTACTCCATAATATGGCCCATGCTCTGAAAAGTACAGCATATTTACAATATAAGATGGGGAAATATTATTTGTTTTTCCACAAAATTACCAGATGGCCGCCCCTCCCTGAGCCTGGTTCTGCCAAAGGTTTCTTCCTGTTAAAATGGCGTTTTTCCTTCCCAGTGTTGCCAAAGCGCTTGCTCATAGGGGTCATGTGATTGCTGGGGTTTTCTCTGTTTTCCTTGCGGTCTTTACCTTACAATATAAAGCACATTGAGACAGCTGTTGTTGTGATTTGGCGCTATATAAATAAAATTTAATTGAATTAACACACTGATTAAAGACTTAAGCTGTACTTAAAATTGCTTACAGTAGAATTTCATTTCCTGTGAAATGCTTGAAGTTATGCAATACCTAAAACTGCTCGTGCACCATGTATAAATGATCTACATATCACTTACAAATTTTTATGGTATAATTACTTATTTGTTTCCTGTAAAAACCTGGCTTGTTATTCCCTCATTCTAGTGTACCTATCTTTATGCAGTATCTGTATTATAAATATATGTAGTTAAAAATAATTATATTGTAATTTCAAATAAAGTATATTGGAATTACATTTAATTACAGGGAATTTTGCACTTAAACCATAAATTGTTTCGTATGACTTTATCAGTTTCTCACCCCATTGGGTAGGAATTGTGGCCCACTCTGCTATACACTGTTTCAGTTCATTGATTATGGTGGTTCACTGGTTTGCAGGCATTTGTTTATTAATGTTGCGCAGACGTGACCGCTTACCACGTGACATTAATTTGTCTGCCTTTTTAGACATATAACAAACCTGGCACATCAATTCAGTGAAAAACCTACTAAACCTTATGTTGATGAGATAAACTATGGTAACAATGAGTAAACAAACAAGTGTTTATACTCTCTCAGAGGAATTAAAACACTTTAATGGCAAACATCTTGTTCGTTATATGGAGAAATTAGGGAGGGCTGAGAGAGAGCTGTAGGCGGATGCTTACTTACTCCCTCCAAGTTTGTTTGTTGATGCTGTGAAGTGCGACCCTGGTACGCACTCACTATGTTATCAGCAACCCCTCAAATGATACTGGACAAGACCTGAAGCCCTGCAAAGGTTTGGATGCTTATCAGTACTTTGTGTCAAGATGGGTAACAAACCCTGAGTCAGTGGACCTGATTTTGAATACATTTTGATATTGACACATCTCTGCATATTAAATTATCAATGAGTCATCATAGCTCAATTTTGATTGATGACAGTGATACTCAGGATATCTGTAACTTTGCGTCAGTAAGTGCTGCTGCTGTTTGCTCCTGTTAGCTGCTGTTTGTGCCTGTTAGCTGCTGTTTGCTGTTAGCTGCTGTTTGCGCCTGTTAGCAGCTGTTTGTGCCTGTTAGCTCTGTCACTGTTACTGAAATTTTAACGTTGGCAGACTTGCACTTAGCAAATAAACTTTTATGTAATACAGGAACGTAACCAAACTATTGATCAGAGGAAAGAGAGTTTTAGGATGCTAGAATATAAAATTAGCTGACATAACATTAGCTTGTAACGTTATGTTGTTGTTTAGCTGGTGTTTCAGGTTAACTAGTTTTTATGTTAACTGGTTAGGTTTGTTTACATTTTTCACAATCCTCGTTCCAGACGTTACAGCCACAGATTTGTCATTTTCACCAGTGGCTGACTCTGTGGTTACCAGTGGTTACCATCTCCAGCTGGTGCAAATGCATATTTGTATCAATACTATCTTCAGACAATAAATTATTTTAATTTAAAAAAAAAGCCTTTCACCTGGTCGCTGTGATTCTGTGAGCTGACATTTTCCCCACAACACCTCCGATCAGTTCAGCAAACATCTCGAGTTTACCTGCATACATCCTGTTTACTGCTTCGCCTTCACTTGCTGCTGATTTAGGAAACACCCCCATGTTAACTGGTGCTAGTCACAGTTTAAGGTGGGCATTAGGTGATAAACAGGTGAGGGAGTTTGCAAGATGTATGGAGGTAAACTCGATCATCAGTTGAACTGATCGATGGTGTTGTAGGGAAAATGTCAGCTTGTGCTTTATCTTACAGAAACAGAAGTATAAAACTAGGGGGGAGGCTTTTTTTCCCTTGTAATTAAAATGATTTCATTGTCTGAAGATAATATTGTTACATACAGCATTTGCATGAGCAGCAGATGGTAACCTGTTTTAATCTTGTCAAACCGTATGACACACAGTAAATGTAAAAACACCGGCTCTTGTCACATAGCCGACCTGCTGACGATAAACAATTGCAACAATATGAAGAGTAAACATGTTCCTGTAGGTTTTTTTAATGTTACAACCCTAACTTCAGCTCAGAAGTGAGGCTTCAGTTGAGGAGGGAGAGGATGAGATGGAAATGAGAAGAGTAGTGGTTGAGGAGGCAGATAAAGAAGATGAGAAAAAAATAGAAAGAGAAAAAATATAAATGTTAAATGGTCAAATATTGTTTGAAACAGACACCGGTAAGTTTAAAAATTCAACTAACTTATAACTGATAATACATTTTATTTGACACTGCTGTATTAGATAAATCGGGGTTTTTTCTATCTTCTCCTATCCAAATCCACAGGAAAGTGATAAAAACAATTCTCTTTCTGTCCCTGATGATTGCCGCACCCAACAGCACAGCGGCAGAATAAAGGCATTTTACATGCAGCTGTCGGACACATGACCCCACATACAGAGGAGTTCGCTGTGACATGGCAAAACAATCATCACCCCTCCACCGCTGTGCTGGAGCCTGGAATGGCCATGTTTGGACGAGAGGATAGAGTGCTCAGTCATTGGCTAACACTACAAAGACTGGTTTGGAGGCAGCATTCATGGACTGTATGGGCACACTGCACATGCACAAATGCATGCTAATTAGTTAGCACCTAACTGATTAATATACAAATAAAACATTAGAATTTCACTGACCAAAACTGAAGCACAGACTACTCACGAGGGCAGTTCCATATTGCAGTCATCATTCCAATGACCCCAATTCCTAAGTATTCTTATGGGGGGGATTAAGTTGTTTTTCAGTCATGTGACTAGGAGTGATTACTTGCTTCTCCCATGATTGCTAGGGCCTGCAAGAATAAAAAAAATCTGATAACACAGGGTTAGGATCATCACTGAAGATGACTTGCTAGAAGTTATGCTTCAGCAGGAAATCTATGCCATAGCTACACTGTAGTCACAAAGCCCTCTGAAACCCTACGCCGTAACCTACACTATAACCTGCAGCACAACCTACCAGGCCGCAACTATTGGGATTAGCCTGTTCAGTGCTGTTGAGTTCTGCTGTGCATTTCTGGCCACTTTTTTTTTTTTTTTTTTTACACCAGTGAA
>VVHJ01024968.1:1249-18084 GCA_015107715.1 Tylochromis polylepis
CTGCAAAAAAAAAAAAAAAGAAAAAAAAAAAGGAAAAAAAGAGAGGAAAAAAAACAAACATTTGCACCTACACATGTGCAGAAGCATCTTACAGCATCTAACGGGCTCACAAGTGAGCAGCGCACACAAACAGGCGGCTCCTCTCCTAATCGAGTCCTCCTAATTACAGTGGCTCATATGCCTCAAAGCTGACAGTTTCTGATTTAACTGCCTTTACATTTTGGCTGAGATTTGACTTCGACCTGGGCCAGCTGTCATTTACCAGCTTCGCCGAATTGCACGCAACTGTTGCTAAACAGCAGCAGTAGTGTGGCGTGCACTCTGGGTGTTGCTAGGTTACGATACCAGGATGCTGATGGCTAAGTGGCTGCGGGATCATCGATGGACACTCTGCATAGAGGGCTGACAGCAGGTCTTCTGGACCATTTGGCAACTTGTGAGTCAGATGCTCTTGAAATCCCACATCTGGTGGCAAGCCCATACAAATCAAGATCAAAGTGCTGCCTTTGAGACTGAGCCCATCTCTCAACCTTTCTGCCTCTCTCCTGTCGAGTTTCATTTTCATTTCTCTCTCTTCAGCTGTTCCTCTGCCTTCACGCAGTCCTCTGCCTGCTTTGTCATCCCTCCTTTGCTTTTCCTCTGTTGTTGCTGTCTTGACTCTCTCTCCCTCCTGCTGAGAGGTAATCAAACCCTGTTGTGAGTGTTTAAGCATTGGAGCAGACGCATGTTGAATTATTCTCAGGACTTAATATTTTGTCTGGGAGGAGAGAACCGGCCTCCTTACCACATGCTGGGTAATGGCCACGCACACATGAGTGCAACACAGAGAGGGTGTGTGTGTGCACATCCACATCCACATACACACACACCCACACATGGTTAGTCAGTCAGTCAGTCAGTCAGTGAGTCAGAAAGATGTCAGTCACACAGATCTCATGCTGACAGAGTTACAGGTACCAGACTGATAGGACCTGACAGGCAGACCCTACCGCATGCAAGGATATACTGCACTGCACAGCGTATCCACCAATATATGAGCAAACGCAGTCTGTGAAACAGGCTGTATGATTGAGTACAGGAGAGCAAAACAAATGCACACAATTGCACATAAATATGCACTCATAAAAAACCCACAGTGACAAGCAGCCAAGCATCCGCTAACACGCACACAAAAATGACAGCTAACATCCTCAAAGTTAAACAAGTGAACCAACAAAGGAGAACAGACAATGTAAGAACTCATCTCCCCCTAATTCCCTTCAGTCTTCAGCTCCTCTCACATCTCTCCTCTCCTCTACGCCGCTTCATTTATTTCTTCCTCTCTCCAACTCTTTCCTTATCTTTTCTACTCCTGCACTCCATTCTGCCTTGAGCTCGCCTTTATCAGCGCTTCTTCTCCTTTTTTTTCCCCTCTCTTCTTTCCTTTTCTCTGCCACTGTGAACTTAAACTCTCAGTAGAACCAGAAGCTGATATCACACAGCCTCAGTGCTGCTTTAATCTCACTCAGAAAAAAACCACACTGACGCACACTCACACCTGGGTGGCCGTTATAATGCTCAAAGCTTGGCTACTGCATTATTTCCATACCTATTAGTGTCATGCTCCTTTCTAACTCCACACCCCCAGATGTCTTTCATTTTTTTCCCCTACCTCAATCTAAATTGCCTCAAGTGATGTCATCACTTTAAGACAGTTTATCAGATTTTCCTCAGCTCACTCCGGAGCCACAAACAGATTTATCCAACTTTCTTCACATATTTAGCAGTAGTCCCCCAAAGCTGTGAACAGACTGTGATAAAATCAGCGGAGTTCCCCTTTAAAATATCCCATTTAGACTAATTAAGGTATTACAGTTACCTCTCTTTGTCACACTTTTTTTCCCTTTTAGTTTTTGTCACCTTTAGCATAAACCTTTAGTGCTATAGTCCCACGCAGAGCTGATATTAGCCAATTAGTTGCCAATCTGAGTTTCACTTGTGTTTTTTTGGTGTTACAAGTAGCTGAGCTGACAAAGATGCAACACTGGTAGAGACACAGGACTCTAAAAAGAACAGGTGAGCCAGCCAACGAATTACGTAACTACAAAACAACTAAATGAATGTTTGTCCATAGTGGCCCGTAAACCTCTCTGCATTTGTGCTTCAAGCGCAGCATCTTAACAGAGAACAAAGTGGCCCAAAAACACTCCGATCTAAAGCCAGAAGAAGGTAAATATGTTTGGCTTTGAGGCAAAAAGCTGGATTATTAGATGAGCAACACTAACACACTAAACGTACACTAAACCGAGAAATAATACATAAAATTTTTGCTGTTTTTAACATTCAAGGCTGTGATTTGATCAGGCAAGAATATTAGAGAGCAATTATTGGAGATCACCTGAATCGCCTGGGTTTTTCAGCGAGCCAATAACTCTATATCAAATTAGCCTGCTCTGCCTCTCAGAAATGCAACCAGACAACAGAGAGATATGAGCTACAGCAACTGTGACTGGTCCTCTTGGTAATAATGCAGTGTGTGTGCATGTAAATTGATTTGTGCAAAGAAGTGCTCTCTTGTGAAACAAAATGTAATATTTCATGTGTTTATTGTAAGTATGTGGCTATATCTAAATGCATGCAACCCTGAAAGGTGCAAAGTACAGTCTATATCTTCAGCGTTTGAAGATGCTGTTGACCAACATACAAACTTTTTCTATATTTTTTTAGTCAAAACTTCCATAAAATGACCTTTAATTTAGCAAGATTTATTCTTGTCCCTTAACAACATGTCTATTTTCTTATCGTCTTCTCTGTTATGGTTTTAATATATTCATGACTGCACTATTTACACAAAAGTGTTCCTTTACTCATGTTTATTAATAGAAAAATTAAAACTAAATTAAAATCAAATCTATTTGTTATAAAAGAAAAACACATTAAATTTTATTTACAGTTTAAAAATTTCAGCTCAGTAAGACCTCCGATGGGGCTTCAACAAACAGCAGCATCAGCTGAAGGCCAGATGCATCTCTCAGGTCCTGTGTCAAGACTTTGCTTTCTTAAGAACATGACTTTCAGATACTTTTCATCTGCTGTGGATATTTTCTTTCTTTTTTTTTAAATACCTGACACTTCTTCTTCTGTCCTCCACTTGTCCAGTTTCCTCATTTTTTAAAGTACACATGCTGAGATATGCCAAGTTTTCAGTTAATAGCTCTTTGGGAATCACCTTGTTGATGCAAAAATATTATTTTATGTCTGTTAAATTGTGTTATCATCAGCATTATTCTTCAAATTCAACTAAAGAAATGGGAACAAATCATGTGTTTTTGTGACAGGCTGCTCGTAACAAAGTGCCTAAAGATACAATTTAAAATGGTCTGTCATATGTAGACAGCACTTGAGATAGGTGCTCTTTTTTATGCTTGAATGGTTTATGGCTCAATGTGGCTTAACAAAAAATAAATAAATAAATAAAAATTCCCATGAAACTAATGATGTAAAATGAGTAGGGGAAAAAGCAGAAAGTGTAAATGTGTAAAAATCCTTTGAAAGAACTTCAGAAAGCCTAGACAAACATTGCTCACGACCACTTTACAATTTTAGAAGAAAGTCTGGCTCCTTGGAAGCAAAATATAAAGAAATGGGGGGTGGCTCAAGACTTTTGAGCGGTACCGTACTTCAAGATATTCCAAAAAAGCTTGTCTAAGAGAGTTCAGGCTGTGCTGATGAATAAAGGTGGTCGTAAAAGCTACTGACTTTCAAGCTTGTTAGAACTGTAGAAACTCTGATTTTTTGCCTTATATACTGTATTCCCATAAAGATTTGCTTAAAATTATAAAGAAATTAGGACTGGCTCAAAACTTTAACCCAGTATTTTTATAGCAAAAAATAACACCAATAAATATATTATGGTTATTTATGTCCTAATATTTGTGGTTTTCAGGGTTATTCAAGTAAAATTAAATGGCTGAAATAAAATAAAGTGACTGTCAGCTCTTGTGATTTATGTAAATGCAGAGTTCTGATCTCCTTCTTAATCAAATGTGTTGTAGATATGAAGAAAGCTGGAGGAGAACACCTAGAAAAGTGCCTCCTGTCATGTTGACCCTAGAGTTTCATCACATTACACAAGCTGCAGTAGAGTGCCACTTAATAATTGAGTGCCATTTACTCTGCTATAAATGGAACGCAGTGAGTGATATTACTCTGGATACATCTGAGTTTCTGCTGCTGCTTGGGTTTGAGGTAAAAATAGGAAATTGAGCTACTTTAAGGCCTCTAAGAAAAAAAAAATGCATAAGTTATTTAAACAAATTTGTTAAAAGAGGAAATTGTTGATATTAAGACAGCACCATTTCACCATTTAAAGCCTTTTTTTTTTTAATTCATGAAGCAGGATTAACCTTCATTTTTCTAGGGAGACTCAACTGTGCAGTTCTTTTTCCACATCGCCCTGCATCCCTGTCACACTTTCCCACACATTCACACCTGGAAGCAGTCCAGCAGAAACTCATGGAAGCAGCCTCAGCGGAGCTGCTGGAAGTTACACAAACACTTTATACTCACACTTTGCAGGAAGGCCGTAGCCGCAGGTAATCTTGGCCTCTCCCGTCTTACAGCCGTTGAGCGAAGCACACTCCTTTTTTAGCATGGGACCAGCAGCGCGGTGGATCGCTCCGTCCACTGGAAAGGAGACGACAGGAGATTTAAAAAGTTGGCCTACTTATGTGAATCCCCCGCAATCTCACTAATTACAGCAGCCAGAATGTTGTTTGAAGTCCAGCAGACACTTTTACTTGAGTCAAGGCTTAGTGCTAAAAGGACCTGGATAATGTCGGCATTAGTGGTGAACGGTTGAATTTCCAGGCTTCTGCAGGTTACTAACTTTTCACCCCTAATCCTGCTTGCATCTGTCTCTCTACATGTCAGTCTATTTAATGGATTTTAAGGCTACTGCCTTCCTTAATTACTTGATTTAATGTGTTATTAAGGACTCAGCTGACTTTGACTTTTTGGTCAATTACTTTTTATTAATTAAATTTTCATAAATCTACATAATATTCATAAATGTGTATCTGTCTTTGATCCCCACCACATCTAAAGACCGTGACTGTGTTCATTTCCAGGAGGGCAATGATGCAGCAGAAGCAATTTTACAGCTGTGCCAATTACACTTTCAGACAGAATCTATGCACCCCTTGCAGTCAGACGTATTTCTTCAAAGTTAATTTTGATACAGGTTTATTATTATGATTCACAGCATTACGAAAGCGAGAAAACAGAATTGAATGCGTCTAATTCATACTTCAAAGAACAAAGGAATAAAAATATCAAACTTCAATAAATGACCTTCAAAATCATGCAAAACAATAATCCATCCACAGAGACACGTAGTAATGTAGATTTTCTGTGGTTTTATTGACTCATTGATCACTGATCAGCTGGGGTGAAGAGGAGGAATAAACTGAAGGTACAACCTAGTCTTCCAGAAATTACATTTACATATTCCCTTGTTTCAGCATTCAGGTTCTTCTGTGTCGTTTTGAAATTCCTTCTACCAACATATTGTGAAACCGTTTTCAAGCATTTTAGGCTGTTTTATGTGCTTATTTGAAGATTGGTGAAAGGAAATTAAGAAGCATAAAATATTAGAAATGACATACTTGAATAAGGGACATTGTGGTTCACAGGCTTTAGCTTAACAACTGAGGCCAGCAGAGCACCCACGGGTGGTTTTTAATGAAAGTAAAACACCATGTTCACTGAAAACATATTTCATTTGTTTGAATAATACTGACTAACGTATGATTAATGCTGTTTTATGCTTTGTGATGATTTTGGGGAAGCCACAGCACTCAGTAAAGGGGAAAGATCATGATTTTCCTTAGATAAAAGTCAACAGTGAGGAAAACCTCAGGAAATTATCACTTAATTTACATTTAACCAAAATCACTTCATTATTTTTGCCAAACATTTAAAAATATAGTTGTCCTGAACCTTGTGATACATAACTGTACTCAAGTCAGTACTTTTAGGTGCATAGACATGGTTAGGTGAATCCAGTGAAGTTCAAAGTGAGCATCAGAATGAGGAAGAAAGGTGATTAAAGTGACTTTGAACGTGGCATGGCTGTCGGCGCCAGACGAGCTGCCCTGAACATTTCGGAAAATGTTGATCTACTGGGATTTTCACACAAACATCCATCTCTAGTGTTTATAGAAAATAATTTTTTTTAAGTTAAATATCCAGTGAGCATGAGTTCTCTGGGCAGAAAAGCCCTGTTGATGCCAGAGGAGAATGGTCAGACTGCTCTAAGCTGATAGGAAAGCAGTAGTCAGTCAAATAACCACTCATTACAACCTAGATCTACAGAAGAGCATCTTTGAGAGCAAAACCGATGGACTGGAGTAGCAGAAGACCACACCAGGTGTCACTCCTGTCAGGTAAGAACAGGAAACTGAGACTACAATTCACACAGGCTTACCAAGACTAAAAAGAGGATTTGAAAAATATTTCCTGGTTTGGTGAGTTTTGATTTCTGCTGCAATATTCAGATGATAGGGTCAAAATTTAGCATAAACAACATTAAGCATGAATCCATCTGCCTTGTATCAACGGCTCAGGGTGCTGGTAGTGTAATTGGAGTAGGGGATACTTTCTTGGCACACTTTGGCCCCCTTAGCAACAATTAAGCATCAGTGAAACACCACAGCCTTCCTGAGTGTTGTTGCCGACCATATTCATCCCTTTATGACCACAGTGTTCCCAACTTATAACTGCTGCATCCAGCAGGATACACATCATGTCACAAAGGTAAAATCATCTCAAACTTGTTTACTCAACATGACACTATACTCAGGCCTCAACAGTTAACAAATCTCAATCCAATAGAGCACCTTTGGGATGTGGTAGAACAGGAGATTCACATCATGGATCTGCAGCCCACAAATCTGCAGCAGCTGTCTGATGCTGTCATGTCAAAAATTGATCAAAATCTGTGAGGAATGTTTCCAGCAGCTTGTTGAATAAATGCCATGACGAATTAATGCAGCTCTGAAGGCTAAAGGGGGTACAACCCAGTACTAGCAAAGTGTACCTAATAAAGAGTACAGTGAGTCTATACTCTAAATCGGGGGTGTGAAACATGAGGTCCGAGGGCCAGAATCGGCCTGGCAAAGACTCCAATGTGGCCTGCTGCACGGCTTCAGAAAATATGCAGGAGAGCATAAATTTTGACTTTACTGTATTTATATACGTTTTACAGCTTTTCCTGCTGATAAAGACCTCCCCCACAGACATTCATACTACACCAAAGTAAATAGGTATTAGATAAATAGTTCAACGACAGAAAAGTTCCTGTTTTTCACTGTCTACTATAGAAATTTTATAGAAACTTTGTTTTATAAAACAAAAACATGCGACACTGTAACTTTACACATTCATCATGTAGAAAAACTAAGATGTACTGTTGAAATTGCACTTCTTTATCTTATACTGAGATATCAGAAAGTGGAGTTTCACTCGTCCGGTCCACTCAAGTTCAAAGTGGGCTGTATGTGGCCCTTGATGTAAAAACGAGGTTTTTGGGGGGGGGTTTAAACCAAGAAAAGTTTCCTATCAAAATAAGCATAATCAGGTCTATGTCCTACAAGAAAGAACGGGTTCTTAGCTTCACCACAGTGGAGGAAGGCCATGATGGTGATATCTAAGGTAAGCCTTTCACTCGCAGTTACAAGTAAGAAACAATATTGTTTGAACTGTGATTGTGTATTTAGGAGCACATGCAAAAGAAAAGCTATAAAAGCCAGCCTGAGCAGCATCTTATTTTTCCCCCAACAAAGGTCTGCAACACAACATCCATGACAATGACACTGTCAGTCATCTGTGTTTTCTTTGTGCAGCCTCTCCACTCTGTTTCTGACGCACGCACGCACGGCAAATATACAGTGATGTATTTGAGACCATGAGCTCAGGTGAAGTCAAGCACAACTTCTTCTAGAGTTAACAAGTACACTAATTACAATAACTATAAAATTTTGTGAGTGAGTAGCATACATTGCCCCACCAGCTCACTAGGCTTGAAAATGTACTAAAGTGATCTTTTCTACTCTAACATCCACTTTTGGTTTGTTTTACACAACCACAGCTCTCTTGCAAGGCTAAAATGAGCTGCCAGAAACATTTTAAAATGAAAGCTATGTGTGAAGACTAACTGTGAGCTTAATTTGCTATAAATCTCCAGGTTTGGCAGATTCTAGAAGACGCATTTACAGACAGCCACCCTCCTGTCTCTATAAGCAGTGATTCTAGCAGCATGCTACTTTCTACTTCTACTCCACTACATTTTGAGAAGCTTTCATTACATTTATTTCAGAGTGCAGTTACTAATTATTTAGTAGATTGAGATTATTAATATGAATTATACATGTAAAGAGAAACCATCCTATCTAAAAACAGACTAAGCAAAACAGCAATATACGCTGATCAGGCACAACATTATGACCACCTGACTAATATTGTGTTGGTTCCCTTTTTGCTGCCAAAACAGCACTGGCCGCTGAGGCATGGATTCTACTAGACCACTGAAGGTATGCTACGGTATCTAACGCCAAGATGTTAGTAACACATACAGTAAGTCTTGTAAATTTCGAGGTGGGGCCTCCATGAATCAAACTTGTTTGTCTAGCACATTTCATAGATGCTCAATTGGATTGAGATCTGGGAATTTGGAGGCCAAGTCAGCACCTCAAACTCATTGTTGTGCTCCTTAAACCATTTATGAACCATTTTTGCTTTGTGGCAGGGCGCATTATTCTGCTGAAAGAAGCCAGAGACATCAGGGAATACTATTTCCATGAAAGTGTGTGCATGGTCTGCAACAATGCTTAGGTAGGAGATGCGTGTTAAAGTAACATCCACATGGATGGCAGGACCCAAGGTTTCCCAGCAGAGCATTGCCCAAAGCATAGTACATCCTGGTGCGAGGTGTTCCCTATGTAAGTGACGCACACACGCCCGGCCATCAACGTGTCGAAAAAGAAAATGTGATTCATCAGACCAGGCTACCTGCTTCCATTGCTACGTAGTCCAGTTCTGATGCTCACATGCCCTTTGTTAGGACTTTCCGCAGTGGACAGGGGTCAGCATGGGTACTCAGAGTGGTTTTCAGCTATGCAGCCCCAAACTGCGATGCACTGTGTATTTTGACACCCTTCTATCTGAACCAGCATTCAATTTTTTGGCAATTTGAGCAACAGTAGCTTGTCTGTTGGATCAGACCACACGGGGATCAGTGAGCCTTGGGTGCCCATGACTCTGTCATTGGTTCACCAATGTTCCTTCCTTGGACCACTTATGATAGACACTGACCACTGCAGACTGGGAACACCCCACAAGAGTTGCAGTTTTGGACATGCTCTGACTCAGCTATCCAACATCACTGTTTGGCCTTTGTCAAACTCACTCAAATCCTTACACTTGCCCATTTTTTCTGCTTCTAACACATTAACTTTGAGGTCAAAATGTTCACTTGCTCCCTAATATATCCCACCTGGTAACAGGTGCCATGATGAAGAAATAATCAGTGTTAGTAACATCACCTGTCAGTGGTCATAATGTTATATCTGATTAACTGAGCAATAACCAACCACAGGAAAAATATCCATCCATCCATTATACAATTCAGGGTTGTGGGGGCGGGCCCTGATGTGAGGAAGGAGGACTGGTTCACCCTGCACAGGTCGCCATTTAAACATGCGCACTATGATAGTTGTCAGCACTTGCTCAAAATAGTTTAATAGCATCAGTCCATATGCCAGAGCTCAACACATTGGTCTGGTTCTTATCTGTCTCTCAGTGTACAGACCAGACGTTACGGCGGTGTGTTTTGCTAAACTGAGTGGCTCCAGGCGGGGACCTGGTGTTATCTGTGTTAAGCTGGCATATCGCTGAAAGTACTGGCACATCCTGGATAGGTTGCGAGTAAATATGTAGACATTTAAACACGTGCCTGTGTGTTTTTATAGTGTTAATCAAAAGCATCCCTTTAATTCAATTTCCACAACTTTGGTCGTCATGTACGAGCAACACGACATTTTTCTAGAATATTAAATCTAAAGTTTGGATTCTAAATCAACCCAGAATCAGACAGATCTGTCAGAAATGGATTTGTCACAGCACTATGACACTTGTCAGCACTGGTTCAAAATAGTTCAATAGCATCAATCCATATGCCAGAGCTCAGCACATTGGCCTGTGGTTCTTATCTGTCTCTCTGCGTACAGACCAGCTGTTACAGCAGTGTGTTTCGCCAAACTGACTCACTCCAGGCAGGGGTCTGGTGTTATCTGAACATTATTGTGTTAAGTTGGCATATTGCATGCGGCGCTGAGCTGTGGTGTGCCATGTCATGCTGTGCCATGTTGAACTGGGCCACGCTGTGAGCGAAGCACAAGTGCGAGGGTGTGACAAACAAGTTCTGAACAGTGGCTACCTCCTCAGGGTGCTAAGAAACTAGCTTAGATATGTGTGTATTCGTATGTGAGTGATATATTGTGTGCGTATATCATCTTTGTCAAAGCATATGTGCAGCTGTGGACACTGTATTTATGAGTGTGTTTTCAAGTGTACGTGTGGCGTGTGAGTGATGAGTCCTTGAGGTGACACAAAAATACGCTGCACACCAACTTTGAAGCAGGCCAACTCTGAAAGAGAGAACAAGTGTGATAAGACAGAGAGATGGAAAGGAGAGAAAGGGAGGAGGGGAGGGGAATAAGCAAGAGTAGCAGATGTAAAAATAGTCTGGAGGGAGAGAAAGAAACTAGCAAGAAAAACAACATTAAAAAAAGAAAAGGAACTGAACTGGAAATTAAACCAACAATACCTTTTTTTTCCATTCGTTGCTGCATGTTTGACAGATACACAGATGTGTATGTGCCTCTGTGTGTGCCTACTAGTGCAAACTGGCCTTTTTTTCCCCTCCAGTCTTTATGAGTGGACTGCATAGCCTTGAGCTACAGCAGTGCTTTTTGACCCAAGTACTGCCCTGCCCTCACTCTTACACAGCTGTAATACAAGCTTGCGAATGGAGCTGAAAAACATCCACAGTGAGGCCTGCACACACACACACACACACACACACACACACACACACACACACACACTCTACAGCACATATGCATGGGTGCACATACAGCTTTAAATACAGCTGAATGCCAAAATTAAGGAACACGTGAACAGAAACACTGTTTGGAAGACATTTAATCTGGGAGTTTAATGTGACTACAAAGGATGGCAAACTGCTGATTCCCGCTTGTTACAATGACCCCTTACATCAGGCACAGGGCCAAGGGGGCTGCTGAAATCTGATTTTAGATCCCCAGTGCTAAGAGGTTAGCCTATTACTGGCATGGATGAATGACTGAGCAGGGCTTCTGAGTTCAAAACCCCAGATCTAAAGCCTCTGTATGAAGTGACCAATCACACTCTTATCTGGAGAGTCACACAGGGACACAAAAAACCCAAAGAGGAAAGAAACACGCCCACAGAGACACACAAAAGATGACTTTTTAATCCCAGAAACCAGCACTTCCTGTCCTTTTAGCTGCACATAAGATCATTTTAACGCCATGATCAACATATTTTCTTTCACATGAGCTGCTTTCTCCATTTAGCAAAAGCCGGTTTTGATATTATCATGTTTAAATTAGATTGCTTCTTGCTAAATGGAGATGAGAGGAGGCAGAAAAAAAGTTCTCTCTCTTTTCTTCTCCCTCTGGAAATAGCCCGAACCTGGTGAGTATGGTTAATAAATATCCATACACCCATTTAACCACTCCGTGACTCCCACCTCTTTAATACAGACAAGCTATCCCTTTCACTGCACTCACTGAACACAGACCATGTTAGTTTTCTTTCAGTCTACAGTAACTTCTGACTCCATGGGAGCTGGTGTAATAGCCCAGCATGAGCACTGCATGCTACTGAGTAGATTCAGAGACTGTTCTGTCACTTGAATGGTGCCAGAAATATCAAGGGGGGAATTCATGAGCATAGGGGGAAGCAAATGAAAGATGTGCTCGAAGCGAAGCGGCACCGGCAGTACCTTGTCAATACAGACACCTATGCAAGAGTCGCTTGTGAGCACCAATATCGCTCTGCAAAACAATATCGGTGGATTTGTTGAGTTTCTAGACCAAAATCATTTTTCTGCAAGAACATAGTAATAAGGTGAACAAAAGAATTGTCTTGCATATATTTTCTATGAGTTTCCACTAGTATTAGTATTCCAGTATTAGTATTAGTATTATACTAGTATTCCACACATGTTATTTGTGACCAGCATCTATAATGTACTTGTGGTTTTGGCAAGCTATAACGGCTGCCTGGTGGTCAGCCCACTTCACATCGTGATATCTGAACAACTATTGGATGTACTGCCATGCATTTCATAGCAGCACATTCTCACTCCCTGAGACCCCTTTCTGTCATATAAAGGGTACAGTCAGTCATTTTTTGAGGTTATTTAATAGAAGAAAAAGAATACGGTACTCAGAAATATACAGTGGTGTGCAAAAGTCTATGGTCCCCTTCCTGATTTTCTATTTTTTTTTTGTATGTTTGTCACACTTAAATGTTACAGATCATCAAACAAATTTAAATAATAGACAAAGATAACACAAGTAAACACATCTTGATGATCCCCAAGACTTTTGGGAAAATACTCTGTGGACTGACAAGAAAAAAGTCAACCTTTATGGAAGGTGTGTGTCCCATTACATCTGGTGTAAAAGTAACAGCATTTCTGTATGATGTTCCTTCAGAAAAGGAACATTATGCCAACCATTTATGTGCAGCGGAGGCAAATTCTAATTTTTGTCTGCACCTTCAGACTCAAGATATGAAGAAGGAAAATACCTAAGTTTTATAATCTAAGATGGAGTCTCCTTGACCAAAGAAATGAAAACACAAGGGGAAGAGACCATTGAAACCGTGTCTGGATAAAATGTCACCCTCTTCCTCCTCACCAAAAGTCATGGCTTTAACACACGAAATGTGCATAAATATGCCTTTTTATTCCCAACATTGTTGCAATTTCCTATTGTTAGCAGATTAGACATGCGACCCTCCGGACAACTAACAATACGCCGACTAAACAACAACTATGGCTAATGTTAAATTTGAGTTTCCCGCCTAACAAAGGAGGACAGCTAGTATCTACTGTAGAGGAAGCAATCTACCAATGGGAAGGTCAGCGGGTCATCCCTGGCTCCTTCAGCCCACATGTTGAAAGATACTGAACCCCAAAAAGCCTACGATACACTGGAGTGTGAGTGTGTGAGGTAGTTAGAAAGTTATTAAAAGTATAAAATAAGGTGCTGTATGAGTATGTGCATGTGAAAGGGTGAATGTGGCTTGTATTAAAAAAAGTGCTTTGAGTGCTTTGTTAAGCTATAAAAATGCTATATAAATATCAATCCATGTAACCATCCATTAACAAGAACTTTTCACATCTACAACAAACTTCTCTGCTAGTTTCATGGCTGCCATGGTTACTCATGCCATGCAATGATGACAGCAGTTGTTCAGATGTTGATGGACTCCTACTGAACTATACTGGACCGCACCGCAGGTTGAAAATGAAGCTGAATGGGTACCCAGAACAGCACAATGTAAAGCCAAAAGGTTGTGGTCAAGTGTCAGTACATGAAGATCTGGGGAGTGAGAACAACTTGTTTGTTTATAGTCCCCAAGGAATGAAGTCTAATGACTTCCTCTAGGACAATCAGCAGGCTGTCATGAGTGCTTTTGAGTTGTATTCAAAAATACAAACAAACAAACAACCCCCCAAAAACAAACAAACAAACAAACAAACTATTGCCTAGATTTCTTTGCAATTTGATGCAGAAATTTATACCTCCCTAAAGATGAATTACCAACATAACAGACTAATGTTAGTGTGATCAAGTGCAATAATAACCTAATTAACGGTGGGCCTGTTAGGTAGCATTATGTAATGTAATCAGTGGTTTTTGATATGGTGACCAGGTGTTTGGTAGATTAGCCACAGCAGGCCACTGGAGAAATGCCATTACAGCACAGGTGTTGACTTTATCACAACAGAAATTGCTTCTTTCACAATTATAATGCATTCTTCCTGTTGATCAGGTTAGCTATTAAAAGTTTTTTTAAAAACTTTTTCACATCCATTGTTGTTTAATAGCCAACTTTTTATGCACAATTAATAATCAGAGGAGCTGGTAGGAAGTTTTTCTACTCACCACAAGTACTATAAAGTATGCCTGTAATTTTGTGTGCCCTCATACTAAAACACGGCATTCTTTGACACACACATACACGGTTGGAAAACAATGAGTGTTATAAGAGAAGCACCTTGGAGAGAATTGTGAGGTTTCACTTTTTTTACTGTCTATTTCCACTGTGGAGCTCTTGCTCTCTATTGTTGCTCTTTTAGGAGCCTTGTTATTGATTTCCAGAAAATATCAGATGTCAGTAAGATTTATGATGTAAGCAGGCTGCAACTGTTTCTACTAATGTTGAAAATAACACTTTTCATGACTGCTGTCTTTAACTGATCTGAATATAGGACCCAGGGTAGATCAATGTGAATTTCATGACCTCCTTTATTTCTAGGGACTTGATGTGTTTGATTCTTACTACATTAACTTGTAACTTGTACAGCACTTGAACCTGAGTTACTTATGGCTCAGTCTCACTATACAGTAACAAAAGCATGGAAACATCCTTGCCCCCAAAAAACTGCATAGGATTTTTTGACCGTTTCTTATAGATTTTTACTCACTGAAACCAGGAAAAATATTTTTAAAATTCAATCTCATCAGGTTTTCTCGCAAAACTCATGTTTTTAGTTTAATTAAGCGTACAATTTCCCTTTTTAAACTGAAATCTGGTATCGTATACTTGAGTCAAAATAAACCATATTCAATAAAGATTTCCTACATTAATGTCATATTTCTAAGAGCAAGACTCAAGAGAAATACAAATAGAAAATGCGAAGAATTGAGGCGGGGGTTGGCAGTGTGAGGAGCTTTGCTGTATGAGACCAGTTGCAAGTAGTTCTAGTAACCAACTTCCCCAGAGATCGAGCTTGTAGCACCCTCAATTTCTGGGCAACCACTTTTGATCATGAGGCAGTTGCCAATCTGGTGGGAGGCAACCTGTCTCCAATCTGATAGCAGTCACTCTGAGACAGATTAGCAATTATTCCTTACCTTTGCCACCTAATTTATAAACGCAGGCAGATTGCCAACACATCGCAATCAATCTTAGTCTATGCTGAAGAGTACAACTTGTCTGCCATGTATCTCTCTACAATAACACTGAGGCATTTCCTGGCCAGTCAAGAGATATACATCTCTCCAGCGTGTCCTGGGTTTGGCCCGGACCGTCCTTCCTGTGGGACATGCCAGGAACACCCAGGAGGCGGCCAAGAGGCATCCCAGTCAGATGCCCGAACCACCTCAACTGGCTCCTTTTGACATAGAAGCATAGTGGCTCTACTCTGAGTCCATCTTGAATGACTGAACTTCTCATCTTCCCAATATTATTATTATTAATCTGGCTGAATTTATTGCAAACATTTTGGTTGTGAGACTATTTTCTCTAGTATAACTCTAGTACAAGGCAGTGATTTCAGACACAACAATAATATTCCAGCAGTATGGAAGTCTGCAGCCTCTCTCTAATTGATTTATTTAATTTATATGTTTCTGTTGATTTGCTTTTGGTGTTTTATTGCATTGGAACTGGATTTTGTAAAAACTGTTTGTCTGTATTGTTTGTGCTTATGAATGTTAAAAAAGCGCCATCAGAACCAGAACAAATGAAAATCACTTTTCTTGGGAAGCAAAAAAGTCAAACTGACATTGCCTTAATAAACAATACCACCAATATCACTTTTGCATAAGCCACTTAGACACTGAGTCATGTAAAACGAGCAATGAGTTTGGTGTTAAAGGATACTTGTTGTTCGTACTCCACTGACTCTGTGCAAATGAAGCACATGAACTACTCGACCATTAGTCTTAATTGGCTACACCTAATGCTACCAATAGAAAAATAACCAGGGAACACATTTATATCACTAGACACACAAACACACACAAAAGATGAAATATGCCAAATTAATTTTCATACTAGAAAAAAAAATCATTATTTAGCCTTGATTATCATACTAAATATCACTTCACTGTTTTCTGCTATTGAAGCTTGGTCTTTCGGGGAATGAGAGATTGAGTGCAAAAACAAAAGATAAATAAATAAAAAAGAAAAAAAAAAAAAAAAAAAAAAGGTGTGTAGGTGAAAAGAGAGGGTGAGACTAAAAACAAAGAGGGGAGAGATGAATGTTAAGCAGGGTTCCAGAGAGGAATAGATTAAAAGGATGCAATGCATGGATGAATACAGGAAGGACTGAAATGAGTGTTTTGGCTTCTTTACCCTGTTAAACAGGCGGCTGACCAGTTTAGGTGTTATCACATCTCCCTCGCAGGCTCTGTATTGACTGACTCTGGTGGAAAGAGGGAGGGGGATGTAGGGGGACTGAAGTGATAATTGGCGATATGCTTACCTGGCGCAGAGCCTGCAACCTCCAGCAGGGCACAAAAACAAAACACACACACACGCCCGCACGCTCATTCTCTGCTATTGTTCTATGCCACGACAAGCTTTACCTCGAACCACCCACCCTCAACACACACACACACACACACACACACACACACACACACACACACACACACACACAGATAGTGGAGCTGCAGGGAAGGCCATAAAAATAGGAGACCCTTCCCCCAAACGTGTTAACTGAGAATTGC